>JAPWLS010000015.1:0-135204 GCA_028551675.1 Tineola bisselliella | reverse complement strand
CATACCGTCTTATCTCCGACGTTACTTAAACTGTTTAAGAATTATCTGAGTGGTCGAAAGCAATTTGTGCGATATGGAGGTTATGTCTCGGATCAGTATCACACGCGATCTGGTGTAAGCCAAGGATCAATACTTGGGCCACTCCTATTTATCATCATGATTAATGACTTGGAGAGCGTGGTTAAGTATTCTAGGTGTATTCTTTACGCAGATGATCTGAAGTTGGTTCACACAGCGGAGAGTTCTGCGAACTGCAGTGAACTTCAGGATGACATAGATGCCGTTTTAGAATGGAGTGCCAATAACAAGTTGTTGTTTAACATTTCAAAGTGTTGCACAATGTCTTTTACTAGATCTTTACATCCATTCCTCGCGGCTTACACGATGGGTGCAGACGTCATACCTCGAGTTAGTGAAGTGAGGGATTTGGGTGTATTATTCGATCCGCAGCTCTCTTTCAACGCCCATATCTCTGAACTGGCTGTTGAAACCTATCGAAGACTGGGGTTTGTGATGCGCAATGCCCGTGATTTTCACGATGTTGGAACCATTAAAGTGTTGTACTTCGCTTTGGTCAGAAGTAAAATTGAAGTGTCTTCAATTGTTTGGAGTCCACACGAGGCTTGTTACACCCTGCTGTTGGAGAAGGTGCAGAAGGCATTCTTGCGTTTTCTATACAAAAGGATGTTCGGGTGTTATCCCTTCATGTTCCCTACTAAATTTCTCCTGGGTGTCCTTGGTCTCAATTCCCTTGAAACCAGGCGCGCCCACAATACTCTGCTCTTCATGATCAGAATGTTACGGGGAGAGACTGACTGCCATGAGTTGGTGTCAACTTCGTTCCGCTTGTATGTTCCGGACAAGTACCTCCGTGCTCGCTCTCACCCGCTGCTTGCGATGCAGGCCACTCGCACTGCAGCACATCGCTTCTCTCCGTTGAATCGTGCTTCTCGTATACTGTGGGCTCTCCTGGACATGGCACCGCATCTGGATATTTTTGCCGACAAACTCAGTGCAATAAGTAACGCATGTTTGGCCTTCTGCGAGAAGGTCAATATATTATAGAAAGTGAATTTTTATTTATTTTTTACTGTTGACATTGATTGGTTACTATTATTATTATTTTTTCTTTTTACACTTGACATTTTATTATTAATACTATTCTATTTTGTAATTGACTCCTCCTTGCATGGTGTATTGGAATGAACTGTAAAACCATGCAAGTGACTGTACTTATATAAATAAATAAATAAATAATATTATTTAATAGTAACGTTATAGTTATTATTATGTATATTATCTTTTAGGATGATACGACATTTAAATATTGATATATAAGATTGTAATAAAGGAAAACATTTCAAGTAGCCTAAAATAAATTGTACAAAAGCTCGATGATTCGTATTTCCAGTTGAAATAAAATCTTTCTTCACTTAGGTTTTAGGTAGCAATCGTCGGTGCGTTTCTACAACGAGATTTAGTTGTCTGAAGGCAATAACCGTCACCACATGTGCTTTGATCAAGCCACTTCTGAACACAAGCATGCGTCGGACATGCACTTCTATACTGCAAATTAAACTTGGGGAATTTATATTAGCTCCGGCTGAGCACGTGTGTCGCGTATATTGCGTAGCTGCTTTCCGTATAGAATGGGCTAAATATGGACTTATTTGGTATTCGTGCCGTAATTGTGAATTAAATTAATTTGTTAGTGTGTGACGCATGGTCGCTTTAATGCTCAGATCACATATAACGCGTGCAATGTATGAAACGATATGAAAACGTTTCAATACGTGTTATTGCGTGCATCTGTCAACTTTATATATTACATAGGTATTGTATAGTGTATGCCACGTAACGTATATAGGTACATGCCTAAAGTGTGAGTAGGTATCAGTGGCAATGTCAGCCCAAAAGGAAATCGAAGAATAAAAATGGTCCCAAAACTGCCATAATAATATTAAACCGATGGGCTTGGTATGGGATTCTAACAAGCTTCTAAAATGTAACAGCAAAAAATAGAGCCATTATTTATTTAAATAATTTACATCTTTTAATTATTTAACAATAATTTAACAAAATTTTGAAGCCTAATTATGCAAAAGTTTAATACTCGTAGAAACCGTCAATTCTCATAAAAATGTTTGTTTTTTCTATAAAAGCCGTTTGTAATTCTAAACACGTCCACATATCGTGACCTATGTGGACAGCTCAAGTTTTAAATGGGTAGATCTGGTAGCCGAGCATGCCCCACGTTTATCATGCTTCAGATCTCACCTTGAATTCGTAGTGACACACAAAGTATGTGAGAAAATTCCACTACATCTTTTCCTTCGTTGAAAACAAATGTTTGTATGTGTCACTAAAGCCGTGTTCATAATTTTAAATAACAATATTTATAGTAGTTCTATGCGTATATTTTAAAGAGTGTGACTGGCGATAGTCGTAATTTCTAATTTGCACCTTGTCGGGACGGCTGTAAACTACACTGAGTTATCGCGTAAGGTGCATTCGTCACGAGCCATATTTTCCATAATATAAAACATTAAATTCATTTACTAATTTAAAAGACTTTACACCCGTTCGTTATTGCGTTTATTTTACTTTTTTGCAGCTATCGAGGTCCCGGCTTGAATTCACTGTTAAAATTATTCTTTATGCTATATTAATTTCTGTAGCATACAATTATTCATTACACATTTTATTCCAACTAATAGCCTGCAGTAAAACTCCAACAAGGTGTGAATGGCTGATCAACACTAACTTGGCGTTAATTGATTAATTGATTTAACAAGTAGCTATAAAAACTTTTTACATGGAACAGATTGATTATTCACAGGCTTTTTATAGCACTCAATTTCTATTACACAAATTTTAAGACGTTCGTATAAATTTTATGTTAATTTTACGTAAAAGTTTTGTTTAATTAAACTTCTCCCCGATGCCTTCTAACGTGCAGTGCAATTACTTCGGTCGTGTAAATGTAAATAAGTTTAGAAGTCTTCGTTTGTTTATGTCGGCCACTGAATTTCTGCACTTCGCAAAGTTGCCGGATTAGCATAGTGCGAGCGCTTTAAGTTTCGGACCACAACTGCTAAAGTTTAAAGTTGTTGGTTAGTTAGAATCATTGTTCGTACGATAACACGTTCATAGTATGTTATGAATTTTTGCAATTAATTAAGCAACAGACTGTACTAGTTATATAAATACTTAATAGAAGTAATAACGTTATACTTTGTATTTGATGTATATCATTTATGAATTAATATTAAATATTACCTACTTGTTATAGATGATCTATTTTGATAAATGTTTCCGTTTAGGGAAGGTATGACGATAAAGAGTAGGTATTGCCGAACCTAATATAAACTCTCTCTTCCTTATTAAGATTATTTGTTAATGTTACATAGCCATAGTGGTTAGATGTAGGTATTTACAAAAAAATGGGGTCAGGATATCGTTATTGTTGTTTAAGCGAGTGAATGCGATCTGAAGTTCCTTATAATTTAAAAAAAAAAAGTGTTTTCAAAACTAATTCAAGTGCACTCTCGGTCAAAGCCCTTAAATCTTCGTGAGAAGGCTTACGAATTAAACATGCAGAACACGATTTTGCAATCCATAATACTTGAGCGTAAGATATCGCCCAAAGAGCATCCATTACTAAATTCTCCAAGCTTCTGTATTCTGCAATTCTGCAAGCTAATGTACCGTTTAAAATAAATATCTAAATAAAAATATGTATGCAAACGATAACGTTTACATTATTCACATTTCAATTATTTTAAGTAAAATTGAAAATAATTCTGAAGCGTCTCTTTAATTTGAACTAAAATCGAAATTTTATGCACTAATAAATGTAATTTAAGAAGTCTTATTTGTGTATAAATTGTTGGTCACCTTATGAATAATTCACTCAAAGCTTGATGCATTAATGTTTCAGAAAAATATCAAAAGCACACTCGTAAATATTACGGTGCTTGTGTGGAACAAGAGCATCGTCGCCTGGATGACGTAGATAACATGTATTGATATTGCAGATGTAAAATTTATCTCTATACATTTAAACAAACAAAAATACTAGCGAGTAAGAACCGATATTCTGTGCAAAATTGCTTTATATTTTTCATTATTTGTACGCGTGTATATCTATGGATAGTCGGCTTTAGATTACTATTATAATACCTAAAGATTTTATCTTGTTAAACCTTACAGTGAATAATTGTTTATTGTAATTTTCACAAAAAGCCATTTAGGCTTGCATCTGTATCTGCAAATTGAAAACGTACGGATCTACAATTTACTGCCGCACCATCTACCGGCTGACTGCAACATATTTTTTAATTATTTGATCAGCCGGAGCAGATAAATCAGGCGGCGTAATTGGTCGGCTTGGTGTTGGTTGCTTTATAATTAGTTTATTTCATTTCTGCGCACGCCCAATAGTAATTATTTCATGAATTTTAATAAACGCCCGCGCACTTCTCGGACCTACTGTAATGCGTTAATTGATTGGGAAAATTTACTAGCACCTTTAGTAATGTTTATCGTAATGTAACGCTTGGTTAGATAACTATATTTTATTAGTTCGCTTCTATGATCCTTTGTATTACCACTTTTCCTAAGGCGTAAACAATAAAATATATCTTTCTAAATCTCCAATTGTATGTTACATATAGATCTAACAATCACCGCCAGAACCGAGTTGTTCTGATAGTGTGTGCGATAGGCAGGCGTTGCTGACATTTTTACTGCGGCCTCGCTATCAGCTGCTGTAAATAATGGTCGAGATTCGCCTCTGTTCCGCTCAGCCTGCCTTTGTTAGGGATGCGCATAGATGCATCGATGACAGGTAAAAAGAATTACCTCCAGCGATTGGCCGAACCGAGCTGCAAATGGTAGGTATATATTTCTATTTTTCTTCTTCTTAATCTCAAAAATAAAATTTTAGTATTTACAGGTATATACATATATTATTTTTATAAAAAAGAACTTGAAAAACACCACTTGACCTAATCAATTTTTTATTAAACGTTTTCAAACTATGCAACATTAAATTAATACGTTCCGGCACATTGTAAGAAAGCAAAGTTAATTTTGACTGAAATAAATTCACCTTTATTTCGGTCGACACAAAGTCGATTTTAGTTTTATCTTGAGGGTTATTTTTTTACCGTACCAAGAAATAAATTTGCTGCTATTAAGCGATTTAAAATGTAGATTAGACTTTAGGTTGAATACAATTAGGATATAGTGAATAGATAAACAAAATAACACTCATTAAAAATATTTTAATAAATATATCATACTTGCCAATTATCTGCTATGTAGAACCTGAAACAGAAAAAAGAAGTAAATAGAATGTACAAAAAAATAAGTGCATGTGGACTTTTTCAGCGTATTTCATTTACAAACACATAGGGTGAGATTGTAAGTGAATTTTTAGTATCAATATTGTATAGGCCGTCGCATGCCCATGACACGTAGTAGGGTATCCACAAAGAAGCAAATGGCGTGGAAATATCGCCGCCTCCTGTACTCTTGCAGACATTTTCTTTCCCGTTCACTAGTTACGTTCATTATCTGACATCGGTCGGCTTCTTTGTTGCGAGCGTAGTTGCTTTATTTCCTTGGTTCGAGGGGATCTTTAAACTCGCGAGATTGACTATACTGTTAGAATTCTAAGAATAAAATTTCTTATCTTGTTTGGATTGTGTAAGTTGTTTTACGTGAACTGATACTCGTATTTTGTTACCAATTTAAGCTACCTTATGCGGCTTACTATCACTGTCATTTCGATTAATTTCATTTAGGGTTTAATTGTGTATGATTGGATTTCACGTGATTGATAATCAACATTCGCCACCTCCATCACTTTAAAAAAAATTGTACTAGTTTTGGTATTGATAATATTTTCTAGTTATATGTACCTATCTACAATTATATACATGATGAAACAAAATTAATATTTTTTATTTAAATTATTAACCATTCATAGCTGATATAAGTTATCAATAACTTTTTAAAATACAATAGCCACTTCATTAACAACACAATGCATCTATTTTTGTAATTATACATTGACATGTGATGTAACAAATCATCCATCTCACTTCCGCTACAATGACAGCGACGACGTTTCGGAGTGTGTCCATCCGGTGGGGGAGACACCCTATCTGCCGCCATGATTTTTTTGACCACCAACCATCATACCTACATGTAAAACTTACTGATATACAATATATGTATATTTATACACTTACTTTGATTAATTTAAATGACTTTATTCGGGTTACTTTAATCCGATATTCGCAGTATCCACATTACTAATGAGAGTTAAACAACTAAACAATTAAATTTTAATCCAATTAAACGCATATATTAGTTAATATTAAATTAAAGTACGTACAATAAAATAGAACGCCCTGTAATTATTTTACTTGCTTAGTTTATTTATGAGTGTCAAAAGAATTTATGGTTTTTAAAGTTAATCAACACCCCCATTTTACACCATCAAAGGACATAACAAAGTTGTGGTTCGTTCTCACATTATTCGTAAATTGTTGTTATTATCTGACCATGAATTACATAGTTATTCTCTTGTTGATTAAATTAAACAGTACGATTTATGAGAAATACCAATTTAGCAATGACAATTGTAAATTGGCGACGGGATAGGGGCCGTCAGCGCTTCTTTTCCTTTTAAAGAGTGTGTCATTATATGTAATTTTGTTTATATGCACTGAGATTGTATTATTGTGTTTTAATGCGATCTTTAAACGTATGAAATTGTTTAACATGTCGAAAAAAATTCATGAACCTACAAATTTATTATGATTTCATGAAACAGTATTTATAAACTATAGGTATAATATTTATATACTCATAGAAGTAAATGTGGGAATAATAACAGTTATTGTAAGGGTCATTCATGTGAAATTTCCACGGACCCTCCCCAAACAAAACATTGGAATATTGCAGCACGCGCAATCAATGTATCGTAAACTTCTCCTCTCTCTACAATAATAGATATTATTATTTAGAATATTATAAATATAATGTTATCGCGGAGAATGTGTGACCGCAAAGAAATTTTGATAACTTGTTGATATTATAATTTTATATTAGAGAATATTTTTTAAATAAAATTATTACGTAGGTATCAATGTCAGTCTAAAAATAACCTAATAAAATTATGTCATTTTTATATTAAATACGAAATTGTATTGTACAATAATGAAATAAATTGTTTAAAATTCTATAATTAAGACGTAGTAACTCCATCTATCTGTAGGTGCTGGAACTTTTACGAAACGAAGGCTTCTACGCTACCAAAACGTTACCTTCAGACGGGTGTAGCGTGTTATCATCTCACAACCCAAAAATAAATCATTAACATTGAAAAATAATTACAGTTAATAACAGATGATAAGAAGAGATACATTAATTTAAATCAATATAGAAATATAATAAATAGAAAAATTTTAAAAATCGAATTTATATTTAAAGTTAAAAATAAAAAAAAAGTTAATTTCCTAGATATTTCTACATTATTGATACAAGAAGATAATAGTGATTTTAATGGTTTATTAGAATTACGTTAAGGATACCTTAAATAAATTGACATAGATGAGTATAGCGATGGCCCTTGAGGAACTAACGTTCGGTGGCAACTGATAAGGGGATAGAGGGTAAGGGTCAGACCGGCGACAGGTCCACTGATAAAAGCCGATTTAATACGTTAAAAGGAGGTCTAATGTAGCTATTTCCATTCGTTATAAGTCGGGGAAGCATTACTCGTCCATATTGCTTAGTTTATAAGGTAGTACGACTACATTTGCTGTTTCTGTGACATTTATTGAAGTATTCTTGATATTGTAACTAGTATTTTTTGTGTATAACGTATATTTCTTGAATAAACCACGTAATGTATTTTAATATCGTTGATTTATGATTTGTTTATATTTTAGTCCTCGTGATAGGGACGAGACATGGCTGTAACGCTTTCGAAACTGATTGAAAATAATCCAAATAAACCTGATAATAAGTTACAAAAAGTATTTTAAATGAAGATGAATTAAAGATATTTTACTTTTTTTTTTGTTCCAAAATGTCAAATGGTCTTCTTAAAATTTCTAATACATGTATGTTCTCATTTATATAAAAATAAACGCGAAAGATCAATGTACGAAATTAAATCACTTTTAATTTGACAGTTTAATGTTTATTTTATGAAACTTAACGAACATCAAAGTGAATATTAAGAATATGTTTTGTGAATGATTTATAGATTTTATGAATCCATTTTATTATTATCAATGGAAATACGGGTTTGATTAATAATTAAATTGTGTGTTATTTTAATATCTTCTTAATTAAGTTAATTAAAATGTTTTGCAACGATAAAGTTATCGGTCGCATTTTTTTTTAAATTTAAACATTGAAAATATTTGGAGTTTTTAAATGAACTAAAATTGATTGTTCGCAAGTGACGATGACTATTTTTTACTAACGCAAAATATATAAAAAAATCACACCCAGATTTTTTCACGTTTTTATGGCCTGTTAGCTATAACTTGCTTGTTTTAATTTACAAGCTGTAAGAGGCTATAAAAGTCGTTTGTGGACGTTGAGTGCTCGGCACTTTTCAACGCTAATCTTTACGACTCTAGCTTGTGTCAATTTTATGGCTAACAGTTAGTTAATAGTTTATAAAACGGAGTAGGTATGGTGACACAGAAATCCCTAGTTGACAGTTTTTTTAAATATAATTAAACACTTAAACAGGGTTTAATTACCCATAATATTGGTAAAATAAATTTTACTATAATACTATATTATTATATGAAAACAATTAGCTATCATATTTAAAATATGTATAATAAAAGAACTATTATAAACTTTACTTTCACTATAAAAAATATTATTTAATGAAATTTCCAAACATTAATGTGGAAATACCCTACAGTCAGGGTTTATTAGTAATAACATCTTTACACAGTACGATTTTTTGTCTTACTTAATTTCTTCTTTGTTTTCATTGGATATGACATCATATCCAATATCTTATTAACTTTATAAAAACTATGCTAGGCATATGTTTTAAATAATCAAACTAAACGCACTATTGCGAGTGCTTTGGATTAGTATAGGTATATGAAATCGACACTCAGAAAATCACTACAATACAAAAAAAATCGAATAGGCGTTTTGAATACTCAATACCAGTTTTTTATGATCACAAATAAAATCCTATAGAAATACTATAGTGAAAACTCTAGTTTTATTCAAAATAAGCAAATAAAAATAATTGTACAAATTCTCGTATGATGTAAATGGCTTCTGAACTCGTTAGTGAGGTGACAGCGTATTTTAATTAGCGATACACGAAAATGCTTTGAAACAGAGTTGGAGGTTTTGTGCGGGCGTCGCTTTTAATGGGAAATTATTGCAAAATTTTACATTCATTACTTGGTAGCTACGTCTGCTCTGTTTGCAGTTTAAGCCATTATAATGTTCTTTATATGAACATAGCATATAAAGGAATATATTCTTGTAATTGAATTAATTAATTCAATGAAAAGAGATATTCAAACAATACGTTATAGTTTTTATTACTGATGAAGCATAAATGTCAAATCTACATAATTATTATATATATTCTTAAAATGTTTTAATTAGTTATAGTGCATATATTAACATAGGATAACATTTTAATAAAAGATAAGTGCCAATTTAATCCAAGCCGCATTCATAACGAAACTTTTCAGATTAAAATTCCTTTAACGAGTGAAAATCGTCTACTTTAATAAATACCGGACCCTTCTAATTTTCCTCGGAGAGATTTAAACGACATAAATTTTGCAAGCTAAAAAGAAACTCTGGGAAAGAAGATCTTGTACATTTTTACGATAGCGAATCTCATTCGCCCCTCGG
This sequence comes from Tineola bisselliella, assembly GCA_028551675.1. Lineage (NCBI taxonomy): Eukaryota > Metazoa > Arthropoda > Insecta > Lepidoptera > Tineidae > Tineola > Tineola bisselliella. The sequence continues at coordinate 125,271 of JAPWLS010000015.1, read as the reverse complement.
GCGGCGAGTTGTCTCACTTTTAAATTAAATTTTCACTCCTAATTTGAAAGTATAATGTCATTTCACTAGAATTTTGTTATTAAAAGTTTTAAATCATTCGGAAGTTTTCTTTATGTACAGCTGGAGTGGGATCTTGTGATTTTTTAATCAAAATGGGTAGGTACATTTCCTATTAGGCGAGGGCGCGTCTCCAGTCGTTACATCAAAACGTCATTAGACACTCGTGACGCGATATTGTTTTCCATTTTGTGAAGCGGCTGTGATTTTATTGTATTTTGAAACTTATAAGCATCTTTATGAAATAAGTTGTTTGTCGTAAATATTAATGTCTGCAAGTCAAAATATAAGACTATTTACTTTAAAAGAATGCCAAAAATATTTAAATGTAATGAATCCTAAACTTAACTGTCAGAACTCAATATAACTACATACCTTATAGCAAGTCGCACCTTGTAACGTCTTTAAATTTTCAAGTGGCATGTGTTGCCGTCAGTCACGTGTTGCTACTACAAATAAATCATTGAGTAAAGCAAATGGTCAATAAAACTGGCGGAAGCACGTCAACTTCGTCACGGTGGAGTCCTTGACACAGATCTCGGCGTGGGGTGTTTTTATAGACCATAAACATTTTACTAGCTTACCCTTGAGCAAGGCCGTGATTGCACTAAGGTCATTGCACTTTCAAACGCTTACACGATACTAAAATTTATTGTTGTTTCATATACAAAACGGTTAGTATTTTTTACGTAATTAAGATACTAATTATTCTTATTTCGTTATAGCTTAGCATAGCATAGCTTAAAGTAGTGTTTTGAACTACCAATGAATTTTTCTTACATTTCGCAGTACTAAGATGTTAAATTGAAATTTTTAGCTAATGCCACTGATGCATATTTAAAAAAAAATCTTTAAAGAAATTAATTTTGTTTATGATTACTGTACTTAAATTAAGAAGTTGAATTTTCGTCAATATAATGTGAAATAATGGTGTTTAACATGTGAAAACAAAAACTTGTCGCCTATGGTCATCTACCTGCTTTTAAACCCTTTTTGAAATTCTTTCTTTATCTACATTTTTTAACATAGTCGGAACAACAGAATTGCGTAACAGTATAACGGACTATTCAAAGAAAACAATGTGTAATTGTCCGCATGAAAGAAGGGTTGTTTTCTTTCAAATCTATATAAAGGATACCAAAGAATGGGTTCAATTGTTTTTCATTGTTATTTTACTCTTTCGAGTTGTTTATTTGAATTGCATTGTGCAATCTACAGTTATGTCCAATAATAAGTACCCAGCTATTAATAAGTATACGTAAATATGCTTTAGGTAAACGACTATTCTATGAAATACACGTAACTTACTTGTATGAGAATAAGGATATAAAAGAGTGAAACTTAGCAATCAAAGAACGTATCCCGACATTCCTTTTTTTATATCCCAAGAAGTTTCTTATCCTCGATGTCATAAATCGAGCCGACCCGTATAACTCTGGTCCACCATTAAAAAGATAAACAACTTAATAAACAACGTCCCCAGGCCGACTTAGTTAGTACCTACCTCCTATATGGATAATAATTTTATTTATTCACGAAACCGTAAATATCTGTAGAAATAATTCCAAAGGCTTTTTGCGGGGATTAAGGTGCGGTGTGAGCGCGGTGGGGCGGCGAAAATTATATTCGGTCATAACAGTAATCATGCATCACCTGGAAGACGGCTTAATGCGCCCGTTCGCAATCTCGAGGGCGGCAGACGCCGACGCGGGTTCAAATTACTTTTTCAAAGTATTTACATGTAAATAGAGATGGAGTGAGACTTTGTAACTTGGCAGCCAAAATGTTGGCAGACTATGTCACATAAACTATTGATTTTTATTTCTATTTTTTAAAAATAATTATTAGTCTGTCTTTTTTGCCTTAAAACGTTTCTAATAAGTAGATAACGAGAAAGCTTCGTATACGAAATTTAACTCCTAAGTTGGCTTAACTAAGAATCTCAAGCAATTTCTGTGAGCAGGTAATATCGTTCAAAAAGCACGCCCTATACATAAAGTCGGTATAATTATCATCCATTCTACTTATAAACTTTCATAACGGCCTATACGTCGTCTAAACCTCTACTTTTGGAGCTGAGAGGAGACTAGGTGGTGTGGGAGGTGCAAAAGGGGTCTCGGTTCCCCTTTCTTATAATGGGAGTCTAAGAAAAACGAGTGCACGCCACGGAATAGAAAAGGCTCCTTTGGAAATAGCTTCGGTGGAAAGCCGCCGATTTATGCGCGTTACGGGATACGCCTGGAATATCTGAGAGCGGATTTTTAATGGTGCTATTGTTTTTGTTTTAAAGGTGGTGTGCGAATGGAATACGAATAGTTATAAAACCTTCGTTTTGAATTCAAGCTTCTTGAACATGTTTTACTATTTTTACCTAATTTTTAATCATTTAACGAGACTTTTTAATTGCATTTATATGGTATGTTTATACTGATAAACTATTTTTGCAAAAGTATTTATTTATAAGGACAACATATGTGTATACACATCTACCTACATACAAACACACGTAGTTATACATAAAATAAAATAGATGCTCTTACTATAATGAGCAAACGTGCCCACTCTAATATTTCCTAACAAACATCACCTACCATATAAACCACGTACATCCTCATTAGCACCCAAACAGGGGTCGGTAGTAAACACGAAATAAGAGGCCATTACAGCGCAGCCTATCTCGCGATTCCAGGCGCGGAGCATTTTTACAGCAGATTACTGACGTAGATATTAAACCTATATTTCACTTATAATTCTGGTTATAAAGGAAAGCGGCATGCGTGTCGCGAGGGGGAAACCAGGTGGTTTTTAGTTACATATGCTTTTATGAATATTGAGGTTAAATGTATACAGGTGAATTAGCAACTTTAGGTATAGGAAACCCACACAAGACCTGGGTGAATTAGTTGACTTCGGATTAAAAAAATACATTATTAACAAATGAATATTGTATGTGTATTTTATTTATAAGTAAATAGGGAATAATAGTATTTTATTAAAGTTTAATAATTACTATGTCTCCATTGAGTGCAGTAATTATCTTAATGAGTTTCAAAGATAACTAAAGCCGCTTTTAAAAATACTGATAGATACTTCTGAATGCTGTCGTAATTGGATACTGACATTATTTATCTCCGGAACAGATAAAAAGTCTAAAATAATGAACTAATAACAGAACCGGGCCCGTGCTGTCCGAAAGCAAAATATATTAGTAGGCAAGTAACACATCGTTTCGTTTGTATAATGAACATGGCTCCCTCTAGCGAAGACCATTAATCAACCCCCTCTCGCCATCACTGTAGACCCCCCTCAAAAGGAACCCCCCGCCAACCCCTCCCGCTCAGAATGTGTCTAATTCATCACGAAACCCCGCCCTGACAACTCTATATGAGAATGCCGCGGCCCAAAAGTCCATGGCTATTTCTAGCATCCAAGTGTGGGTAAACCGGCATCGAACTTACAGACCTCGGTCGGAAAGTTCCCGACCGGTTCCAAGAGCAATTCTTTGTAAATACTGCGACGACTAAAACTATTATACAGCGACTATTTTATCTTTCCGTTTTCTCTAAAATTATAATTTAACGTAGATGAAAATTAGACAATAAGCTCTATAATTGTATGCAAAACTTTGTCATAATATTTCTTACCTTCAAAAAATGACAATTGAGACTACATCTCGGTTTCGGTTACGGTGTTGGTAAAGCAATCGAAACGTGGAATGGGAATAATCTAAATAAACGTGATAGTAAGTCACTTTAACTTTATTATTACAATAGTAACTAATTTAATATTTGTTGTTTCAGACGCAGTTCCAGTTTTTGAATACTTAGCGAGAAAATATCTAATAATTTACATGTATTATTTAAGTATTTTAAAATAAAGATTATTATTCGAGAAATTAAAGAGTAATTTTCTGAAATAAATTGTTCAACCTAAATTCCTGAATGTAAAGTGACCGATTTAAAAAGCACTTTGCCAGATTCACTTAAATTGTGATAAAATACGCTAATGCAGGTGACAGAAGACTGTTTAATATATCACCAAAGAGACAAAACAAAGAATTGAAGAAAATTTTGAGAAAACTGCATGCAATTATTTAGTCTGGCTGCCGTCGGCATGCGCCTTTTTCGAAAAATATTAACAAAACTTTGGCTAAATATAGTCAGAAGTCAGAAATATTTTACGAAAACATTTCAATTCATTTTATATTAATAAATACAAACTAAAATTATTTGACCTGAATTTTACTGTAAAATGTGCACGTGCACGTAGTAACACGCATTTACCATGTTTTAACAGGAATGTGTATTAACAAAATTGTTGAAATTCATTAAAAGTTTAATGAAATTGTTTTCAATATAGTTTCAAAACACTATCCAAAATGAAAACGATCTACAAGATTGAGTTTCAACTTCTACGTAAACAGTTCTATGTACTAGCAGTTTTAGCTGTAGTTTATTTGCAATAAAGAAAGTGGTATCCCGGGTTGCGCTTCCAATTACGAGGATGTACGGGGCTATCTACATGACGGGTAGCGAATTCAAGGAATTTGTGTTTTATAACAATTATATCTATTGCGCGTGGGGTAAAGTTGTTTATATTTATTTAATTCACAATATAATTATGCAAATTAAAACCTTGGAGGTATTAAATTTATTGGCAAAGGGAAGCATGTTAATTGCAATTGAACATTAATAAAATAATGAAGCGGGGGCTAAAAAAGACAAACAATTGAATCCAATAGGTATATTGTTGAAAATTTATTTTCTCTTTGTCTCCTTCTATAGGCTATTTATTACAATTTAAGTATCTATTGTAAATAGGCACTTAGTTGCGACAGCTTAAGAAGCCTTCATTAATTGGAGATACGCCGCCCTAGTCTACTTAAATATTATATTTAATTGTTTTATTATATCTATATCTATTATATATTTTCAATCCATATTTTTTTCGTATTTAACTCTGTAAAGACTGCAAAGTGGAGTTTTGAAAACTTTAGCTACCATAGACAAAGCCTCGGAATAAATTCTCTAAATAAATGCAATACTAAACCACATACAATATTTTGATTAGTTGACGGATTGAAAGAAATCCTTGTTATGCAGAAGAACTCAACAAAACAACCAGTGAATGTAATATAGAATATTCTCGTAGAATAAAGAAATCTGAGCATCATTGAAGGGGAGCTGGAACAAACGTTATGCACTATAAAGGCAATTCTTAGGTGTGTTATTTTAAATGTATTCATAGACTCTCTCGGAGACTGAAGATGTGCCTGCTTATGCAGTCTCAGTGTGCTATTTTTCTGATGTTGATGTTGTGGTGCTTTTTAGAATTTTAAACTACGTAATAAATAATTTTAAAGTGAGACTTTTACATATTACTTGTATTTAATTTCGTTTTATTATATTATATTATATTTTAACAATTGAGAATATGTTTAAAAAAGTTATGATATTGATAATAAATAGTTTATAGACATAAAAATATTTTGAGAGAAAATCGAGAATATACATAAGCGTGACGTGAGTAAGACAGTCTTTGCGATCGGCTGAAGAACAGAAATAGGCAATAACGCTGTCGGGCCGCCCGCCACGGCACCCTCGGGGCACATACACTAGTTTTTCCAAGCATATCTTATTGCTCTTTTGTTCATTCCCCGGGTCGTTACTTTCATCGGCAGGGGTCACCGGGCCGGGCCACTCAGGGGATTCTACTGCCTTAAAGGATGTGTTAGGACATGTTCGTAAGAAACCTTCTTTAAACATGAAAATATAATCGGCTAAGTCTGTTTCGACGCTACACCATTTTAATAATAAAATAATGCAACACACTGAATATTTTATAGATTTATTAACAATATACCTACAATATTAATATTTAAATTAAAGTTATATTTATTACAGAATTTAAGTAGAGAAATCTCTTCAAACAAAGGATATATAATTAAAAGATGCAAATTAAACAAATTTATATGTCAAAATCCTATAGGGACGCACCCTTATACGATATTCGCGACCCCATTTCGTTTGCTTTCAGTTCTGTCTTTCTTATTTATTCATCTGAGTAGGAGAAAAATTTGTTGTTTTGTTTACTCCCTCCGTGAATAAGGGAGGTCACTAGAAATTCGCTTCATTCAGCAACTTTGGCGATTTACTGTAACCGTAAGACGATACTTTGCCCTCCTTGTTTTGTTTGTATGATCTTGTATTTTTCTTTTTGTGTACGAATATAATTTGTATGAATGCTTTCTTGTATTATATGGGAAATATATGTAAGCAAGCAACTAAATAAATATTGTATGTTATTAATAATTAACTATTTGCTATACGAACGGCGATATATCAAATTCATCTTGAATAGTTTGAACTGACGTTTTGAAAGCCATGCAACTGAAGACCAAAATTAGACTAATATAATAAATAAAATCAAATTTAAGATGGTTTTTGTTAACTTTTAGAAATGACAATGGAGACGAACAAAAACTTACTGTGGTCGTTACTACTACAGCTGCAATTTTTCTAAAAAATAATCAAAATAAATGCGATAGTAAACCACATAAAAGTTCCTAAATTAGTTAAATGACATTTATGAATAACTTTCGATATTATTACATATTATAAATTGGTGTTTAACTAAAAAAAATATGAAGCCATTAAATTTTGCAAAGTAAATTATAAAAAATTTAAATAACAAACATAAAAAGAATAGACACGTTTGAGAGAAAATAGAGAAATGCAACACTAAGCTAAGATCTTCTTGGCGGTGTCTGCGAGGCACGCTTGTCCGATATACTTTTGTAACAGTTGTTCTCAAATATTATTTTAAAAAACGTTTAAAATATTCTTTTATTAAAAATAGTTGTCAATGTATGAATAAATTAAGTATCATCAGTTCAGTGTGCACTTTTTATTTTGACAGAGCACATTCGTCATCTCAAGCCGGCATAGCGGAAGCGACTGTTACGCACAGATATCTGTCTATGGTAGCAGTCGCCTTCAATCATGGATCATACTCCACCTTAACATATAGCACTCTATATAGGTATACGTATAACATTCAGGCCGAGTGTAATCATATATCATAGCCAGTTAAATATATACGAATTGACTAACCTAATACTAATTTAAAACTCAAATTTCGATATTATATTATTTTATCATTGTAAAGTTTGGAAACCACTTTCGTTATTCCACCCCAGCGCTACCCTTTTAAGGGGATTTCTTTATGTTGTGAGAGCTCATTTGAAGCGTCCATCAAGACAATTCCAACGCTCATTACGGTCGCGAGAAATGTACCGAAATCATCGCTCCAGCATCAGCCGAATACTAACAGTCTTTAGGACATATTGTTAAAAATTTTACACAATTTTTACAATTGCTAACTTTTAATATCAATTGTTTTATTGTTTTATGAACAATAATTTATGAAATAACTGCTAACTACTACGTGTAATAATTAGATACTTATGTAATTAACTACATATTGTTTTTGTAGCCAATAAAAACACTAATATTATTGCTGGTTAAGAATCAATGTTTTTGTTTCTAATTTTACTATTTTATAGTCAAAAGTTCAGTAAAAATAAGCGCGTTAATAAGCCGTAAAACATCTAAATTAATTGATTAATGTTCAGTGCTAAGTCTAATTTGTATAAAATTCAAAATAGCAAGATTGAGACAAGACGATTGATTCTTAACCCTCGATGTGCCAAATGTATATCTTATTTAAATTTAAATGGCCTTTTAAGGGTTAACAAGACAAAATAATAGTTTGACTATTATGTGGCTTTGAATTTTGTTTTAATAAAGGTCCGTCCTCATTTAACGGCCACGGCGACCGCGGCTGCCTGCGTCCAGTGTTATTGCTGTACGCCAACTGCTACAACTGACTTCTCATATTACCTTGAAGCATTATGCGTAGGGTTGCTAATGTAAACGCTTAATAAATGAACACAAAATTAGGCGATAAAGTTATCAAGAATTTTCAAATTATTTCAATGTAATTTTTACATTTGCTTCATTTATTTTATTTATTTATCAATTATTATGTTTAAATAAATTGACGTAATAATTATATAATAATACGTTGTGATATTAAATGATTGAAAGCATTTTTATTTTTATTTTTATTATAAGCTAAATAGTGCTGTATATATAGTACCTACCTGTATTTGGCAAAAATAAGGTGTCTAAAATAATATATTGTTTTAATAGTGTAGTTATGTTCTGCTGACGGCTTATCATATCATTGCCATCGTATTATATAAATAATGTGAGAATAGCAAAATAATGAAAATTAATTATAAAACAATTGAACAACCCTAAGTAAGGTATGTGTGCAAAATAATGGACTACAGAGGGCAGGAGAAAATGACCACAGCACACGGCGAGGTAGGGTTGTACAGAAAACTTGTGTTGGCAATTAAGATCACAGTCACCCTCCAGTTAATCTGAAAATACGTGTGTCGAGTGTTTATTGTCTGATACGGAGTTGGGGAGCTGCTGGTTTTGGTAGAAATACTGTTAATTTGTTTTCCTTACTATACTATGTTTTCATTTAGTCACATTAATTTTATTACGTTACAAAAAAAATACTACAATTTTAATTGTTTATTTAGTTCCTAGACAAAAGATATCGAGATTCGAAAAGGTTCGGCTATTGTCGACCTAGACAGCTATTTTAATTTATTTAAAAAAATAATGACCTATATTAAATTACATAATTAAAAGTGTTGCCTTAAGTACTGAGTGAACAAAAATTTACATACAAGTTCACGAATCCGACATCAATTAAATAAGAAAGTATAGAACAATAAATGCTTGAATATTTATACAACTACATCGCTATTCTTATCTTTAACCTTTGAGAAAAAAGGAATCTCCTTTTTTGTAATTAGTACAATAGTATATATCAACTATGGTTCTACGTATATGTCGATAAAAAGCGATGTATTAATTAAAAATAAATGTACTTGTATGATAATTTAGTATGAAATAATTAAGTCTTTATTTTAAATGCCAAAGGATAATATTAAAAAAGAATTCTATTAAAAAGTTTCTTTGCAAAGAAGAAAAAAGTTAACAAGTAGAAATTCAGTGGAAATCGTGAGAACGTAATAAGGAGTACACAGCCTCCCGTCCAGTGGTCGTACACGTCGACATAATAGCCCGTTACTGCTACTGAAATCAATAAAAGTGCTGGAATGTACTGCACATGCGCATTGAACTCCCGTCCGCCTATACTTGCTGACTACGCTACGTTTATAGTGTTTTATGAACACTTGTATTTAGTTCCCTCGGCGGAATTTCGGGGATATGAAAATGTAGTTGCTTATTTGAAGATGTAAATTGATTTTGAATATGTTAGACTGTAATTTGAATTTACATATAAAGTGGGGTTGAAATTTTAAATGAATAGGTGTAAGAGGCAATATATTCTTTTTACTATTTATTCATTGACTTTAATACATATAATTAATGTAAATAATCACGCTTACGTTTTTTGCCAGTTACCTTCTCTGATTTACCTGCTTATTTTAAAATATATGTGTATCCCATTCATTCATTAAATATGTATATATTTATTATTTATCCAGTTTACGCTTGTGTCTATTCCGTGACTTGCAAGTACAATAAATTAACCGAAGCCGGCATAGTGGGAGCGACTTTGACGCACTCTTAACAGACTACTATTAAAATTATTTTTACAATTTTTGAAAAAAATAATATAAATTTTAATAAATGACGAACAACACTGCATGATACTACTTTGATATACAATAAGCTTTAATTATATAATAAATTAAGACGAGGAGTGGTGAGGGTCCTTATGGCCCCCACCTGTGGCTATTAACATTGGCCCTTGTATTCTATATACATACCTATAACATAAATAAGTTATTAAAGTTTAGACAACTCCGATTCGATATAAATTTTAATTTATTGCTATATTAATACATTTCTTTTGTTTTAATAATTGTAATATGAATATTTTAAAAGTTTATATATCCTAATTAATCCCTTAAGAGTACGCGTAATTTTTTTATATAAATAATTTAATAAATAAATAATAGGTAGACGCTTCCGTAAACAATTATCTGGATTTAAGTCATAAACGATAAAGTGATATAACCCAGTAACGACAGGACAATTAATTAAAAACGTATAAACGCCACTTTTATATACGAAGGGCCTATAAAGACTTACTTTTATGCGTCGTAAATGCGATTGTCAGAGGACCCGACCTGCCTTCACTGATACCAATAGAATAGGCTAATCGTAAAAACTGACTTGAATTCACAGTACCTACAACTATCACGATAATAAACCTTTTAAATTTATTAAATCGTATTCGCGAATCACCTCAATAATTATATGTAGGTATTTCTGTTTATTTCTCTTTCTGTGAATTTAATATTATTTTCCTTATAAGTAATTAATTTAAGAAATGTTATAATTACCAATATTTTTTAATAGAAACAAAACCATAAAATACATGCGTAAGATCTAAACTGGACAATAAAATTGATTTATTCATTGAATCGTAGAATGTGAGTTGAGATTTTTAAATAAACCATTAAATAAAAATTTCCGGGCCATTTAAAAGCTTTATTGAGGCACTATCGGGTTCTCCGCTCTATTGTTGAACGAGGTTGATTGTGTTCTGAGACGTAGGTATTTGTTGAAAGACGTCTGAAATGGGGTGTTCAAATGTCATTAATTTTAATGTGTGATTCGGATTTCTGATAGTGAATTGTTAAATTGAATGAGTGCTTATTTTGTTATTTTGACTCTAATAGTTTTATATGTATACTACATATATTAGATTTCTTTTGTTTTTTATTTTTATGAAGTAAATATATGCGATGCACTGCATATGTTGTTTTAAACTAGATCGCGGGCCATAAGCAAAGACTATGTTAATGCTAATTATGAGTATGTATGTACTTCAATATATAAAATAGAATAAATATTAAAAACACATAAACTTACATGTATTTTAAAAAGAAAGTAACACAATGAAATGTAGTCGTAACCTAAGTAAAACCATTTCAAATGATAGGATCTTTATTTTCATGACAGAAAAACTTTTACTAGAAAGCAAAAAAAAATCACAATTCAAGATATACGAGAAAATCCCCTTTTCTTTTACAAACGTATACCCTAGGGGAAAGATGAACAAACATCGGAACCGGATCTAGCGAAAACTTATCCGACAAAGTTTCTGCCAGAGTCTGAGACTTCTATACCGTTTAGGGTGACTACAAATTTAAATATTTGAATTACTTTAGCCCACAACAATAATTTTAATTACGTACAACCCACTTACTATTTACTCAAGTGTCTGAATTAATCATTATTACCAAACATTACAAAAAGTAACTTTAGATTATATCCATAAATATCATAGTGTTAAATCATCTATCACTAGAAGATTATTGTCTCAGGTAAATAATAATAAAAGTTGGTGTTATTACTTCTCCTTGATATATTTATTATGCATTAATACCGCTTTTATGGGAGCGAGATAAGCGTAAATCTAGAAGGAGGCGGACTTAGAGAGATGTACCCGTGCTTACATCCCACTTTATTGTTATCTCATACAATTTATTTATGATTGACGAAATTTAATGAGTATACATGAGAATAAACCGCTTTAGTTTTTGAGATGAATAAAAAGTGTATAATGAAGAAGATATTACTAATAATCGTGTAATAATAAGATTTGAAATGGCAGGCTGAATGAACACGAAATACACACGAAATCGAAACAAATCTTAATAAAAGATATAAAATTAATAAAACAAACCATAAAAGCAATAAAACACATGCTTGCACGAATGTTTTAAACATTTATTGAAGATATAAGGAAAGCAATTTTGATGGAAAAATGGTACAACTGGTGAACTCAGGTCTGAATTTAAACCGACTTAAAGTATGCTCTATTCTCGAGATGCAGTGATATGTACTTTACATCCAATAAATTTAAGAGACTTTTTGAAGATTAAAAAGGTTGATACTTAGAATGAACTACAATTTTTAACATGCAATCTGAAATACATAAATTCCAGAAAAACGATTATGCACGTCATTTTGACAACCTGCGCTGGCTAAGTGCGCTAGGTATGTATAGAGTAGAAAACAACAAAATGGAAATGGGCAATTAAACATCAACGATGCCACTCTACTGTGAGAAACTTTTATTAAATCAATAATTAGCTTATTAAAGTAGCTCTATAATAATTAATTATATTTATATAATGGAAATTCTATTTAAATATCTGATTAAATATTAATTAATTCTGTAAAATGAAATATGTTTTTAAAATCGATAAATTAAAGTAATAATAATGCTAAAATAAACAAGCATAATGTAAAAGATAATTATATACGTATGTAGGTGTAAAATAGAGCATACGTCAATTTCAAACGTCTGTAGTCCTCACCTCCCATCCGCAACTCTATATCGCAAGCAGAAGAGGTTTCAAACTTTTAGGCGTGTTTCAACCATCTTCTACACTTGGTACTTCTGCATACTTTAAGAAACGGTCTATTTCAACACAATATAACTATGTATATTCATTTATTTAAATCATATTATTACGAGTTATAAAAAGAACAAAACCTAAGTTTGCATTATATTCCTTTCGGTAAATGAATTTGAAAAATCAAAGTTTCTAGTAAAAACATAATGCACTTATAGCAAATTTGGCAAAGCTACTGCATGTATTTTGGCACACATTGAATATGGAAGTGATGTTTGTAATAACCCTTCTATTTAGATGTGTTATTAACAAAACATGGTCATTGTAACGTAGAGAAATGAATTTAAATTCTTAAAAATAAATATAAACCATAATGTTATAAAAACTCATTTCAAAAATAACAGAAATAAATTGAAAAAACCATTGTAAGATTGCAGGGTGGCTGGTAAAGAAAAAGGCAATCTACATGGAGGAAACCCTCTCAGTCGCCGGACGCGTCCCAAGATGAGGAAATAAGAATTCATCCTTTCTCGCCCGGAGACGAGAGTGGCGCGCGGAGGGGAGAGGGGCAAGACGGACGACGCCATTCTGGAACGCCATTATACCAACACTGGAGCTGTTTTCTATCTCGGAAACGAACCCTCGCCACCCCGACTCGAACCCGTGAACGTACCACCCGTGCCTCCCTCGCGCTCTACAGGGATTCCCGACTTTGTTTATGAAAATTACCCATTAAAGTGGCTATGAAAGTAACGATTTGGCCACTTTTAAAATTAATAAGGAAATTGATATAAATTTTAAGTAAGAGTTTCTTTGACTTTTTGGTTGTTTTCCAATTTCCAGACATTAATTACTTTTAATGTGATATTTATCAAAACAAAATGATATGGGACTACGGGATCACAAATATTGTAAAAATATTATAAAAGCCCCGCTATAAAAACTACTGAGCATTCCCGTCATTCTCATATGTGTAGGTAATGCCTAAATAATAATTGAAATTTACTTGGAAAAAGTACGGAATAATTTTATATAAATGATTATAAATACAAATTACGCATTCATATTTCTGAGCCATCATTTTATTATAACCACTTCTATATTTTTATGATGCATAAAATTAATAATTATGAATTAGGATTCGTATTTTATTGGCAATTTCCATTCAATCAGATCAAACTTGCACCCACGATCACTAAATGCGAGATCGTAAAAAATTAAATTAAAAAAGAAAGATATTACACTCAACCAAATTTAAATACACATTACAGTGTTCTTAACGCACCCCTCTTTATTTAAGAATCGTGCTTTTTCCTGGATGGTGAAGACGAACTTTTTTCCTACAATGTCTCTTTCTAATGTTACCTTTTATGTACGCGTTGAAAAGAGATGTTAGGGGTTTTGATTGTATGTCTTAAAGCTCAATATAAAGAAAGATTATCCGAAGCCCCTAAGGAAGTTTGAAATTGCTATTGTAGCGAAAAGGATTATACGTTAGTAGTGCTACGTCGTAGCGGGGCTTAAGCTCGCCCTGAGGGTGGATTCTGAATTGTTAGCGAATTCATATTATTTTCATTAAAAAAATGTTTGATATGATTTACGATCAATTTGTTATATGGCTTAATGCTTAATGCGCTACAACATACATGTTCTAAAACAAATAACTTTGCTTAACTATCTTTACTTGTAATGCACTCAATCTTTGCTATATAAACTAAATATTGCCTATTATTTATTACCATGATTATTTCAAAGAAATATTAGTGCGCTATTGATAAATAAATTGTAGTACTTAATCGGTGGAGAACTGGCCGTATAAACAATTCGATATCACAACAAAGCTGGGTCTGTGCGACCCGGGTAATCCGCCCAAAGCCGAGTGGCTGCGGCGATACGGCGCCCGGCCTAGCTCCATGGTGTTAATCCCTGTTTTAAATTCCGTTATACCTTCACCTGCTTTAATTTGAACTCTAATACCCGGATAAAAACTTTTGCTTAATTTACACTTAATATGATATATAATTTTAATATTATATTACAATAAATATACATACTCTTTATTGTTTTAATTTTCCACAGTTTTGCTGCAAAATAATAAGACATAACAAACAAGCAAAATGTAAATGAAACAACATTATAAATTTACATATCGCAATAGCCATTTAACATTTAGAATATAAGGGGTCTATCGTGTCATAATCCTAGCATGCATAATGGGATCGAAAATGAAACATAAATTGAGTAGACGGACAATTCGGACGATTAAACCCATTAACATAGAGCACGGTCACTCGTCCCGTGAGACCCCGTCCTCCCCGTCCAATCAACGTGCTCCAACCCTTTGCGTATGTGAGGATTCATGATAGCAAGGCCCCACACACCCCCGCAGTGCTCGATGTATGGTTACGAGCGCGTTCGAACACCACAATTCTATAGACAATAAATACACGTAGCTACATATGCCTGCGGCGCCTACGCGAGGCAATATTTGTATTGTTTATGCTGCATTAAATTGTTAGAATGTTGCCGGTTATTGCTGACTGCGTATTTGGTTTGTGTGCCGTTACGTAATATTGCGAATGTTGTGTTTTTGTTCCGGATGTTTGTATTATAGGTAGAGACTTCTGCGATAAAACTTAACGAACATTATGTTCGAGATGAACATAAAAGAACTTTGAGTCGTAATGAGATTGTAATAACAGTCAAGTGCTCTATGATAATAACAGTTTTCAGTATTAATAAAAGAATAGATTACATTGCTACATAATATAACATAAAAACTATATTAAGTTGTCTGCTTCATTAGTAAATTGTTCAGCTCACGTGCTTACAGAATATAAATCCTGTAACTTCGTTCCTTAAAGCCACGCTGACGATACGTTTTTCCAATTAATCATGTCTGTTATCTGAATGATTACCGCTGTTAAAGAGGGCCGTAAATTAACTTAAAAAAAAGTATTTTATAAAGCGCGAGTCTTCATAGATTTCACGAGTGGCTGTCGTCGCATTTACTCGGTGCCAAAAATAGAGTTCAAAGTTTATTTTTTACTCATAAGATAAGGATCTTCCGACATCGTAGAAGGGAAGTAAACACGCCAGGAAGCAGTATACGACCTTCCGATGCCATTACTCGAATACGACGCGATAACAAAGAGCGGTCTCTACGAAACTGTCTCATTTCAATAACAACGCCTATATCACAAAACCCGTGGAAGATATCTGGAAAATACTATCAGGAAAGTAGTTTAGGCAACTCTTGTTGTATTTATTAAACATAGATATCTACAACGTAGGTAAAATATATTTCTAATAAATAAGTTATAATGAACTAATAACAAAACTACCCACAATCCACACAGTAGGCACTAGTAGTGATTCTCCAGATGTCTCACCTCTACTTATCTATTCAGCCACAAGCCTCCATGTTACGGAAAGTCATAAAAATAAAACATTATTCAACACGCATATAAACGTCACATCGAATGCCTACTTGGAATAATTTTCGCTTGAACAGTTTCTCAGTATTTAGATGTACCTAATGCAAAACTGAACGTAAACGGAATTTGTGTTTGAGCCAGAAGTTTTCATTAGTACTTATTTATATAAAAAATATATTCTAATATGTGGTATTCAGCTAATAGTAGCTGGGGCTGAGAGAACAAAGTCAATTTTAAAGCAATTGTATTTTTTTTACAGGAAGTTGTTATGAAGAATTAAATGTATTACAATGCACCTGAAATTTATTCACAAATTATATACATAGTAAAGAAATAATGTACATTTATTCGTTATCTGTGCAATATTATTAGAATATACAAACAAAGACACTCTAGAATACACAAGGGTCGACGAAGCGACGTACCCGAAAGCGGGGTTTGCAAAATATGTAACTTCCGTTTTCCGCGGCATTGGGCACAATTTGAAATATTTTACGAGTGTTGTAACGACTTGATGGTGCTGCCGAGGGCCACTTATAACTCTCTTTTATCTTTTGTTGGCCCCTCACTGCCCTCCTCTCATGCCCTCCGTCCGTATGAAAGTTAGGAGTTCATTTTACGAACGTCATTCCTTCATGAATGTATGAGCGCAAAATACTCAAAATACAGATTAAAAAAACACATTAAAAGTTAGGTGATCAATTCACGAATGCCATTTTTCATAAATTATTTGTGGTGGGTTGAGAAAGAATATACTAATTACAATTTAATTTCAATAACTTTGCTTGATTTTAAGTCGCATCACAATCAGTGGCGGTCTTTCAAATGAGTTATATTCAAGAATATGTTTATATTGTTTAATTTTATTTTCTAATCTTTGCAAAATATAAATAATATTTAGATACCATTTTAGATGTGTATCTAATATCTGCGCGAGTATTGATCCTAATAAAAACTAGAATACCTTTTTCACATTGCAAATGAGGTAGATATTTTATTACAATCAAGTAGTTACTCGATGGATTATTTCATAAATTTTCTTTCGCTTTGTGTTAATCCTTATAAAAAGTGATTAAATAAATTTGCTATCTTGCTTCAACGATCTTGGCAGCAATGACAGTTTATTTTTTCTTTAATAAAAAAAATCTACACTTTATTCTTCTACTATGTAACTTTGCAATGAAAATATACATATATCCTTTTTATATGAAATTATTATGAAGTAATTTTTTTTATTTATTTACTTTTAGTAAATGGGCTCCAATAGAGCGCTTTTACTCGTCATTACATACACAAATATAAATATAAATGAAATAAATTTATTAATTTAATAATTATCATATATTAATTAGATAATCACATTTTAAAACACAACTAGTAATACTTGAACATTCTATCTAGATTCAAATTAGCATAAAACAAGACAACTAACAAATTAATGTGATTTATTACATCAAATGTCATAGTTTATATTCGAATCCTTGAGCGTTGACAATTCATAATCCTGTATATTAAATTTGTATTTGTACATATAATTAACATGTCTTATTGCCGCTATAATTCCTTCGAACTGGTTTACCGAGAATTGTGTAGGTATTTTATCACTAATATATTCATTGCTATACGTCTTTCCCACAGGGTATCTAAATGTCGTATATAAATAACTAAACAAAAGCAGCGACTAGTTCATCCGCACATAACTTATGACAAACACAACTATAATTCAGGGACAAAAAAACGTTATAGTAAGAGGTGGACGTTTTATCTCTTTTCGGTAACATCTTGATTAAGTGGAGACCACCTGCCAGGGTTCGCTTGTATCTACGTATCCACATAAATAAGAACTGAGAAAAATTATAGCTATATAAAGAATTTCAACTTTGAATTTCAAATGGGGTTGTGGATGTTATAATTTCTATATATGGTAGGGTTTCTCTTTTTAGTTTGCCGAGAATGTAAAACTATAGGTAGATAGATATACGTAGCCGATACACGTGACAAATAAATGTGGATGTTAAAATAACAGTCATTGTGAACTTAAATATCTATTATTAGTGATACTAAGTTAGTCTTATGTGAATTTGATTGAGATTCTTTAATAAAATAACTAACAAACTTTTATATTAAAATGTCAAAATCATTACGCAAATACTCTGATATTAGTACTATAGGTTTTTATTATATAGGTTTTTGTTGTTATTTTATTATTCATTAAATTTTTCTTTACATTTTCAATATGAAAATGAATGCAGTTGTAACGTAAAAAAACTACTTTGTCGTGTATTTAACAATAGAAATGAGACAGATATAACTTATAGACATGGTTGTGCAAAATGCATTTCGCGCGCATCAAAAAAAACCTTTTGTAATCCGCACATTGTGGTGAATTTGAAATTATTTCAAGAACTCTTTTGTAAAAGATATTGCGCCAGGTAAATAAGGGTAGAAAAATAACGAATCCCCTTTAACAAATAAATCTTCCTACACAGGCATTTCTACGTTATATCTAATCGAAAATTTATTGTTCTGGGGCATATAGTAGTTTTAAATTAACAATGAACAAAATATTATTACTTAGTATGGAGTATCGTATCGGGCGCAGGGTATTGTATGCCAGTATACGAAGTCATTTATGGCTCCGTGAGTGGTAATGAAGCGGTTTCAACTGCCACATAATGGTTTGAATGACGCTGTAAATTGATTTTTATATTTTGTTTGACATAAATGATTGACATGAGAGCGTTTATCGCTCGTCGGTTTGAGAGAATTACAGATTTAGACGGTTTTACAACTTTAACGACGTATTAGGTTAAAATTACGTTGTTGTATATTATTTGGGTAATTTTATGAGCTATTTGTGGCAACTTTTATTCTGTTTTCTATTTAGGTTTTCAGATTAATTCTTTCTATCTATAGACAAATAAAAATAATAATTAATTAATTTTGATAATTGTTTAACACGTACGTAATAAACACATTATAAGAATAATCTAAAGAAAAAAATTCAAAGCAATTATTGATGGCTATAATGGAGATTTATTTTGAAATTGGTGCATCAAAATTTTGTAGAAAAGATACACTCAGTGTTTCTACGCTGCGTCCGCGGCGGAGGCTTCGCGGCTACAACATTACTCTTCAGGCAGTCGCCGCCCCCGTAAAGCGCTGTGTTTCCATTGGTAGATGCTCACACCCGCCCACTGACTCCTACAATTATATTTATAATGCACCACTGAAATAATTTACATTTCAGAGGAATTTGTGCGACGATCCAAAGCCAGCACATCGGGAAATGCGAGGTCTCTGTAATTGAAAATTTGTTGTATTGACCCGAGGGGAACGAAATAAATGGCAGGCTCTGTGTGATTAGTTTGGTAGTCTTTTGAAACGATTTTTATGTTATCATTTCCCAATATAAATGTAATTATATAAATGGATAGAACGAATGAAACTGTTGTTCTAACTAATTAATGTAAAATAAATAGGTATAGAATGATAGCATTAATTGGCACGAATGCTCGGACAGGTAAATTAAAGTTATTTGTATTTTAATACTAACAATGTATATATTCAGTATGAAACTAAATTAAATTTAAACATCTTTACAACTTTTTTATAGCCCTACACTTAACTGGTGTTTGTATCATAGACTCTGAGTAATCAAAGTGTGTAAAGCGATCTACTTTTAAAGTTCTTTTAAAGTGAGATTGTTGGACTTTACACTCACTGCAACTATCTGGTATATTCTAGAACAGAACCCAAACCTAAACATAATTACTTAGGTATCTGCCCAGATTTTAGACATCACGGGTTCACAACTAGTTATCACAGCTAGGTATTTAACCTAAAATACAATTTACCTACACGATTAAACATTGCCCTTTGACTTTATTATAGTGTGTAAAATACAATCAAACTTAAATATAGTACCTAAAGTTTGATTTTATGCTTATAATATTAAACCTTGGCAGCAGCTGCAACGGACACGTTTTGTTTTACTTGCAATTAAACTTTCTTGTGTATTCTCACTGTAACTTTATTTAATAGAAACGTCAGTCTTTTGTTGGGTAACATTTCTTGAATGACTCATCCAATTTCAAAACATGCATGTTTCTAATACAAATTACAACCTTTAAAGCAGCCCGAAGACGTTCTATTGCAATTGTCATTCGTTCTATAATTGACGGTCATTAATATAAATGATTAATTATTTGTAATGCCATGGTTTGTTTAATAATTGCTTCAAATTGCCTCTGTAATCGATTAATTGACAATCGACAAATGGTCATCAATCCAGGAACAATTGTTAAATGAAATTCAAAGTAAGGACGTGAATCTAAAAATTATCTCTGAAATATCAATATAAATATAATACCCATCAAAAAAGTTTGTATTCTTTCAATGCTTAATTTGTTACATACATTTTAGATACATACAATTTAAGTGATCATATAAGTACTTTATAGTGGAACGTTTAAAGGTTCTAGTAAAAATAATCTGAGGTAACTAACGTAAAAGAGTTTATTCTGCTCACTATTGCATTAACTTTATTTTAATTCGATGTTTCGAAAGCTTACTGCCTACGTGATTGCGGCGACATTGAGATGTTATTCGTCTCAGTCGTCTTTTAAGATAATCTTGATAAATGTGATAGTTTTATTAAATCGCATTAAGTCTTTTGTAACAACTGAATCGTGTTCACAAATAACGTCAGACACCACCTAAAGTAGGTAAGCTTATAATGAGAACAAAAATTGAATTTATTAAATTAATAATAAGTTTAAAGATTTGCTTACTCCATAGTTGCGATTATGTTCCTGAGTGTGCTCGCAAGAAACCTTTTTGTCTTCTTTGCATAAAGACATTAACCGGTTAGCTTTAAGTTTCAATAAAGAAAACATCTCGTCCACATAAACTAAGAACGACTTAATTGGTCTCTTCGATATAGATTTTAATTGGCCATAAATAGAATACGCCTCTTAATGGCTTAAACTTAAGAAGAGAAACAAATCTTTGATTTAAATTAAAATTGTTCTTTGTCCCAAGTTTCCGTTCATGATTGTAAATCGAGGATTATCTCCACTGGTATCGAATGAATTTATCTTACAATGTTAAGCGGTTTAAAACTTGCTAATTAAAATATTGGAATGGAGAATAGCAACTTTTATAATGTCAATAAATTGTTTTGAAATCCGTTTAAGTTCTCAGGTCAGATTCACATGAGATTTTTTTTCATTAAAATCTTATGATAATTTTTTTCTAATGATAATCACACGATGTCAATTCGATAACATTCTTAATTAAGTGTTCTATTAATTTTCTTCAATTACTCGCAATAAAATTCGAGAAATATCTGATATATTTTACTTTTCATATACCTACCTACCTATTGAACACACGTAGGTATAGAAAAATGAACTAAGAGTACCTATGTATATAACCTGCATACTGAATTAACAATAATAATTGAAATAGGGGATGATATACTGTGATTCTTTCTTAGTTTTTTTTGTGTTAATTGTAAAAATTTTATACTATTCAAATTATTTAATATTAAAATTAATTATTATCAGAAAAGTTTATTAACAATTTTGTTCTCACAAAATTGTATCTCTTACATATGAGTAATATCAAATTTGTCCCACACACTCACATTGATCATGTTTTAACTAAATTAAAATATATGTTCGGCTTACTATCGTGTCTCGCCATGACCATGAAATGAAATCATCCGATCATGAAATCTTTTACTTTAATTATAGCCTATGTTGTTGGACAACATAACAATCTATAAATTCATTCAATTGTATGGGAGATAAACATTCAGACATTTCTGTATTTGGATTTATTAGGATTTCACAAGTGTTGGGATTTTTGCAAGATGGTTCATCAGCGGCTCCCTCTCCTTTAAATTTAATTTTAAGTTTTGTAGATTTAGGTAAGGTACGATATCTCTAGCTGGTATATCTTGTCAGATAAAAGCCCCAATTTAAAAATAAATCCCTACTAATATTATAAATGTGAATGTGAGTTTGTTTGTTACGTTTTCACGCAACAACTACTTTAACAGATCATCATGAAAGTTTGTACATATATTTTTGGAGGTACTACATATAGCATATGATACTTTTTATTAAAAAAAATAATTAGTTTTTACTATAGTTTCCAATTGACTATAGTTTCAACTGTTTGCAATTTGTTTATATTTACTTTTACTTCCGTCTATCATTTTTATATATTTTTATCATAGTTATCATATTTATTCATTTCCCTTGAAATCTCTGATACTTATTTAATGACTTAAATGCTAGCGAAGCCGCGGGTAAAAGCTAGTAATAAATAAAGTATTTCTCAATTATATTAACAAATACTGCTCTTAATGTAAATATTTTCCAGAGTACTTGTATGGAAGAAATCATGTCAAACATAACTGTCAAGTGGTGGAGTATTCTATCAGAAATAAAAACACATGTCCTTCTGTTTTGAAGTGGCCTCTGTTTCACAATGGTTAGCACTCAGAGGGCCTTCTTTGATTCCCGGTCGCTATTCATAGTAATATATGATTATTAAATTATTTTTAAATAGTATTTAATTTGAATTTCATGAAATTTTCGTGGAATATTTATGTACGTGTGTGTGACGTATGTACCTACGAACACATAATTCATATGAGTTAAACAGTCTACCATTATTACATATTGACACTCAAAGGACACAGATACTCACCAAAACTTAATTATAAATACTATTTATTGCAAATAATATTTTCTAATTCAAATTAATTATTTTTGTTTTCATTAAAAGTGACAATATAAGCCCCATCTACCGGTAAACCTTCACTACTCATCAGCCACGAGTGTACTAATGCATAAATATTAGTACCGCCATCTATGGGCATGCGCGTGCAACAGGTCGTATGCATAGTTAACAATTTAAACACTAGAATGAAAAGCTTCGTTCCGTTTTCGCTAGATGTATCAACGTACAGTTTTTATTTCTTTTAAAATAGTGTGTATTGATTTTAATTTGTTCAGTTTCTTTCATTTCAGCATTGAATGATCAAAAGATTCTTTTTATTATTCCACAATAAATTACCTGTTAAATAGTTTTAATAAAATATTTATTTACAATAATAAACGTAACTATAAATGGCTGTCAATAGGATACCTAAACAAATTGATGTTTTGTTTACATTGGCGCAATAAAATAGTTACGACGTGTTGAATAATCGTTTCCAGTTTGAGTGACCATAAATTTGTATCTTTTTAAAGTCACGCAGTTTGGAGTCAATAAAAATTTAACGATTGCGAGGGTGCGGGGTATAAAAATGCTTCGTATTTTATTCTACTATTCTGTTCGGGGTCCTCTTTAGTTGTCCATTTCCCAGTTACTTTAATACTTTCCTCATACTTTTACTTCTAGTTATATCTACACACCATATTTTAATAATTGTAAAAGAGAAGAAATATACCCAATTACAATATATATTATTTTTCGAAGAGTTCTTATATTTAATTTTGGTATCACGGTATCATGAATACGGTCACAATAACGTATTTACAGACTGCAACCGTTTCCACTATACCTGCTTCGTGAGTCGAGATGATGTACCTACTATTAAAATAAGGTCAATAACTCATTCATTCAATTAGTAACAACTCTTCATATATATTTTATTAGTGAATAATTAAGTAGTATGGTGGTATAAGTAATTATATGTATGCTTACAAAGCAACAAAGTACCTGTCTCCTTACAAGACGAATCCATCACCATTCTATCGAGTGATCTATCTTGAAGCCTCGCCGCAATATCGGTTTCTGGGCGATTAACAGAGGGCGTGCGTGCCCTTCACTTTTATAGCATACTTTTATGGGGTCGTAAAGACAGTCATATAAAGTCTATAATCTTTTTCAAGCAACTACGAAGCCCATAGATAGATGGCGCTTCTCTATATGAATCATGGATGTGACAGTTAAGAAAATGTTTAAGTTTTATTGTGTGTTTCGCTAATGTGCTGTGAAATTAATAGGTAATAATGCTTTTATGGGTGCTTGTGACATTTTATAGGGACATAAAGTCGGTCACACTCATTGTGGCTTTTTGGGACCTATTTGTTTTGATGCTCACGTGATTTTGTGACTGCTTAACAGATAATATGTCTGTTTGGCAAGGTTTCTTCATGTAGAATAAATTTCTAATAAAACGAACTTTTTTATGTGGAAACATTTTCAATATATATTTTTGTATAGTAGCTCGTTATGGCTTGCGTCTGATGTTAAGCTAGTCCGGTTCACAAGCGGAAATATCATGAGATTAAAAAATATATTCAAGCAGCAACCCTCACTATACTAACTTAAAGAGAGGTAGAATTTATTATTGAAATCTAGTTTTAAAGCAAATGTTTATTACTTTTTTTTTCGAGAACAGATTTATAAACTCAAGCACCTTTAAAATGCATAACAACTAAACATGTCGTTACAATATTTCACAACTTGTCAGAATATCGTATGTTGCAATTTACAAAGCTCTTGTCTAGACTAAACCTACTTATACGGCATTACACTAAGTTGCTTCGAAATTCACTCATAACCTTAACTTAAGAGATATCTACAACAGAGTGGGATGATGTTTCTAGTCGTAGAAATCCTACCGATTTTCTATTCAATTGAATAAAATAATTTATATTGCACTGGCGTCATGAGTTTTGTTATAGCTATATTTGCTTATATGCTACGAGCAAGTAGGGTGTGGTTGGGAAAATTCAATTAACAATTTGCATTTATATTAGCTAAGACACTTCACTTGGGGTAGTTAATTGGTATTGTGGTACAATAGATATCATTTAACCTTTTCTTATTAAAACCAAATTGTGTTTGTTCCATCATTAAATAGACGACAGAAAAAAAGAAAAATCCAATTTTAATTTAATTAAATAATTATTTAATGACAATAATGTTTTCTTATACAAATATTATATTTAGTTTGTATAGCGTCAGAAGCCGAACACATCAGCAGACGCGCTTATCTTTTTACTTACCTAACCAAACAATTCACCGGCATAAAGTATAAAGCCATTTCATTAAAATTAGAAAGCCGCAGGGGTTACAAAATACAAAACTCCAGTGTACCGGAAAAGCCTAAAGGCATCTGAATTTTCTCAAATGACCGCGAAAATGAGGTTCTCGTGGAAGGTGCGCTGAATTTGCATTATCGCCTTATTAATATAAAATAAAGCCAACGCAAAAATGTTCTTTTGTAAATATTATATTTATAACGCCGAAATTAAAAAATATATATTATAAACTATTAAAATTAAATTTAAAGGTAAATTTTAAGGTAAAGGCAAACATGTAAATTAAAAATCAAATGATTTAATAATTCAAACACTAAATGTAGGTATTTAATTACACGTCTATATCAAACAAATAATTCAAAAAAGTAAATTATATTCTACAAACATTTTTATTAAGATAGCTCTGTTAAAACAACATATTTTAATATCCTTATCAAAAAACAAGAACATTACAAAATGGTGGCCATTTTCCCCAAGTTTGCGCGCGGAAACGCGCTCGTGAGGCAGCCTGGAAAATTATAACAAAAGGCATCCGCCGCTATCTTTGTAATTATAGTAAATCACCTTACTAGAGGCAAGATAAGGCTATTCTAACTCTAAGCAAAAAGGGCTGTGGCAATGAAAACAAACAATTCAGTTACTACCTTTTGATATTAATAGCGGCATTCTACATATTTCCACCACCGAAAGGTCTTAACTACGAGTATAAAGTCGAGTGTTACGTCCTTTTAGATTTGATAATCCTATAAGTGTATGAGAGGAAGAAAGCTCTGGCAACACCACCGACAAACTGACTTACGACGTTTTGTAAATGAAAGCAGCGAGGTATCGCGCCGCACAAACGCTATGAGTACAGTCACATACAAATTTATTTATTAGTTAATTGTGTTATTAACGTAATGTTATTTTCATCACATGCAAAAGAAGTATAAGATCTGTCATAACCCAATAAGAATAGATTACAAGTTTCAACGATCTGTTTTTTCTAGTCTGCTGCTAATTGGTGGTAAATTAAATTCATGTTTTTACTGATTTTAATATTTAATCAAAACTTTATTATTTTTTTATATTTAATTGTCATTAATGAAATAGGGTCGCGAAGGGTGTTTAGGAATAGTTTCAAACTAGTACGCAGTGTCATAATTGACGGGTGATTAATTGGAGAAGTGATACGTAGTCACAGAGAAACTTCATCTACTCCCCATTAAAGTATTGTAGGATTTTATAGCATAAAA
Organism: Tineola bisselliella; assembly: GCA_028551675.1. NCBI lineage: Eukaryota > Metazoa > Arthropoda > Insecta > Lepidoptera > Tineidae > Tineola > Tineola bisselliella. The sequence goes on along the minus strand of JAPWLS010000015.1, from coordinate 98,987 downwards.
TAAGAAAAAACCATATTGCTCGTAGCCTTTTTAGTGAAGTGGTTAGCATGCTAATACTGTTATGATGAAATGCTGAGTTTGATTCTTGATCGAAACAAATATCCTGGCCTTGTTGTTCTTGTCCTGATATCACTCAGATATTTACGCGCCTTACTTTTTACTGTATTATATTGTATATTTTTACTAACGCCGTCGTATTTTTCCAACTGTACCTTCGCTTACCTATACAAACTCAGAATAGGACCGCACCGAGCGCGCCGCTTTCACACAGACTCGTTTCTCTGCCCAAACACTTTCTTACACACACAAGCTAAAGAACAACATTTAACATTACTCATTTACAAAAATAGTATGAACACAAATGGGAGTGACTTTAGAACTCAAATTCGTTTGAAAGAGTTGTATGGAGTGTCAACTGGAGTTGTTGTTTTACACTTGTATATCCAGAATTACATAACGACCTGGCTAGTCGTAATTCGTACAGGGATAGTTAAATTGTCGGAATAACGCCCCAATATTACGTTCATTGGTGTACGGGGAACAATATGCTTGTTCGTGCGATCAAAATTAAAACACATTAATTTGTGAAGAATTTATTTTTACGTTCAAATTTTGCAATTTAAGTCTTATTAAGTTAATTTACTAGCCCCTGATATTTAGACCCTTTGTATAGTTACTTCTAAAACCTACTTATTTAACAAATTAGTTAATATATAAATTTCTCTCACGGACCGATCTCCATAAATATGTCATTAAAAAAATTATCATTAATATATACAATACATAGTAGGTACGTACAAATAGTACTAACATATTCAAATTAAAGTATTTCAGAAGTATCCTAAGAAGTGAATCATTTAATATATTTATTTAAGTTTTTTAAGGATAACAAACTAGATTTAAAACAAATCTAATAAGAATTATAAATGTAAGACGCTAAAACTTATAGGATAAATTATATTAAAACCAATAATTTGTTAGTAAGTATAATAAAGGTTAATATTATTTTACAACAGAGCGGCTAATGTTTGCTATTACAATATAGTACAATAAAGGTTTTCCTTTCCAATACCAATTCATCGCCATTGAGCGTAAAAGCTCCAAATCGGTAGCTTTCAGTGAATTCGCAATATTTATACATATCTATATGTATATTTACCCCCGAATATTATACCCTGAAACATTTTTAATACGGTCTTTAACGATAATAGATGCAAGTCATAATACATTGCTTGTTTTTATTTGATCGGTAGCTTAAAATGTAATTGTAAACAAGCAATGTATATAAAAATTTTACAATTTTCAAATAAATGAATTCAAAATTGAGTTTAATATTAGTGGCATGAGAGGTAGCTTTGTACGCTCGCCGACCTGAGTTCTATCTGCAAAATCAATGTGGCCATTAGCAAGTTTTCGCGCAGTCGCAAACCACCCTAAACGTTCTGCACGGTCAAAAACTACGTGCTATAAATGGGCACTGATCGTACTAAAAATGCAAATAGAAAATCAGAATTGTAATTGTAACAATATAAATATTTCCATTCATTCATTCAAACTATAAAAAATCATATTTAATATGGTCCACAGACATAATATAAATAAAAACCTTTGATACTTTACTTTTTAATTATACGGTATAATTTATACCCAATTAAACTCACATTCTTATTTGAATGAGTAATACTAAGAAGAATTCATTTAAAATTACTAACAGGATAATGTGCTATTTATTATTAGATAATGTGAACAAAATTTATATCCGTACCTATAAGATATTTATTCTTAACTACATGATTTCTCGGAAGACATACAGACAGGATGATATCTTCATATTGCGAATTACTCATTCATTCAAATTATGCAACTTAATATTTCAATTCATCTTTTATTAATTAATGAAAAGAAATTTTCTATAATAAATAAAACGTAGAAATTTATCGTAATAAAATTTCATAAATTGCGAAATTTTCATCAAATAGGTACAAAAGCAAACCAATACGAAATGATTGCTAAATAAAGCGAATCGAAAAAGTCAAACTGTCTAGTCGATTTAAATTTCCTGGTAAAGTCACCGTATTCTGATTCCAGGCATAGGAGGGGGTGGAAGGCTGGTAGTACTTTGGAGGGGGTTGAAGCGTCAGACCGTGAAATTGGCACAGTCCGACATAGACAAACATTCCCGTAGCTATGCAGCCAGTTGAGAGAAATTTTAATGGACAGTGGGGATTACTATCTGCAACTCTCTGGCAACCTATCTACATATATAGAGAAATTTATACACATAACTGATTACATATAATGTTTAATAGTTTTTAATCTAAAATATTCTTTTTTTAAAATATAACAAATATAATCTTCCCAATCTTAATGGTTTATTATTTTATTTACCTACCTATAACTTTGTTCTCACTAAATACAATATGTAAAATGATCTATACATAAGGATTTGTTGTGGTCATTAAAAAAAATATAACTGACTTTTAAAAGCCATTAGAATTTGCTATGATCTTTTCAAAGATAAAAATATCTTTAAAGGTAATGTCAAAGATAGGGAACAAAAAATATATACACCAACAAGGGCAAAAGCGTAAGATTAAAGGTTTAACAAAAAAATGTATGACTATAAAGTAGATATTTGCTTGAAATTATACAAACAATTCCTTCTATTTACTATAGTATTGCGATCGATAGCCAAGCGATTTTGTCTCTAAACAAAAAAGCCCCACCTATTGTGAGTTCTGTAGGACTGAAATTTATTTGACAGGGCTAGTGTCTGCGGAGAATGGAAAATGGCGGAATAGTAGAATACAATGCATTATGAATATAACTCACCGTTTGTTTTTGGCGGGGATCCGACAAACGTTATTGGTATTTAGGGGCATTAGCTATTAAGGGCGATGTTGTTTTTTATACGTGCGAAGATCGTTATATGAAGAACTTGCCGACAGGCAGAAGTTGTTAGTCACGGCTTGACTTTAATATCTGTTGTTTTATTAACTTTTAGCAAGCAGTTGCTGTTTTTTTCTGAATATTAATATTTATTGCTATTAAGGTGAACAAAATAGTATATAGGTAGATATATATGTATATCCACATTCTTTTTTATCGATATAAACGTGCATTTCTATCATTATAATTCTTTATATAATATATTATTATTTAGCTTGATATGAATTAGAATCAAAGAGACGAGCGAATTGTTTTAAGATCCATTGTCTCGGCCTATGTATGTAAGAACTTGACAATATTTATTGTTTATTGCAAAATATGTTTTTTAAAATTTTCGAGTTATGATGAGAATAGTAACGAGTAGTATCAATATTGTATTTCTAATTTTGTTCCTGCTAATTCATTTTACTCAGATATTTTATATAGAGATATAAGTAGGTATATTATATAGATAGTTAAATATTCATACAGTTATAAGTTATTTACAAATATCATTTGAATATGATTTAATTTAAAAGACAATGAGGCATTACGTTTACATTAATTAATTTGGTTTTGGTGGTTAACACGATGAAATTGACCACGATGACTGTAAAGCTTTGAAAATGTCAGAATACGATCAAACATTAACCCCGAAAAAGCCTTTTATATTAGACAATTTGTGTAGACAAACTAACCAGTACCTATACTTAAGTAGTTTCTGTTTTTTAATTGTTATTAAAAAGGAATAGGATCATTTCGAGGGATAAGTGAAAATAATAATAATAAAGTAAAAAACAACACTTTTTTTAATGAAATCTTTTATTCTCTTGGATTTTGAAAATTAATATTACAATAATGAATGCGGGTTTCATATACAATACCCAGCTATTTGCTTACACAACGACACAGTCACAATCATTAGATTCATACAATTAATCAAAAATGTGTCATGCAACACACTTTAAAGTCTAACATAATATAATACAAAAACAGAAATTAAACAAAATATAATAATATGCGCCACAGAAACTTTCACAACTTTTATTTACAAAATCCTAAATTAATTGATTTTTCATTAATATTTTAAATATATATTTGTGTAAATACATAAATAAAATTGAGTGATACAAAATAATTAATAGTATAATAATAACAAAAAAAAATACAACAAAAAATTTCGATAAAAACTTAAATTATAAATATAAAAAAATGTAATAATACTTTCATTTTTGAATAGATACGTAGTTTAATGATTTTAATAAATATAATTATTTCGTAGGTTTATTGAATGTGTTTAATACTGTACCTAAAGAAGCATCTAAGCTTTAAGCATTTCATGGCAAGACTGCAATAGGTAGGTAGGTAAGTATAGGTCGAAGGACGTAGTCTTAATCTTAACAAACTGCGCATTGTTTCAACAAGAATTACAAAATATTTTACGATGCAAAACAATAAAGAAACCAAACATGAAATATAATAATATGATAATAACTGCAAACAAACTGAACTTAGGCACTGAAACATAACGATGGCATAAAGTAACACTTAAGACATAGGAATAATAGAAAAATTTGCACATAATCCCGATCAATGTATTATTAATAAATTTTAATTACCAAACATCTCAACACTAATTTAACAAAACAAAAGACAACGGGCGATTTAACAAGAATTTTTTTGCAAACAAAATCGTATACTCACCACATAACTTGATATTTAAGAAGCAATTACATTTGAGAAGCTTTGTGTTACTTATATAGTATTATATTTGGAATAGTAATTGAAACTGCAAATAAATATCTACACATTATAATTTCGACAGCGTTAAGCTAAAGTTATAGGAGCATTATAAATGAGCTCCAAACAATTTACAAGCACAGTTCACAAAAAGTACTAACCTCAGTTTTGTACACTTACTTACGGCTAAAAGAAAGTCTACAATTTATTTTAAATCTAAGCATATAATTTATCAAGCCTACTTAAATAGATATTACTTAAGTACATCGTGTTCGCTTTTCAGTTTGATTAACATAAAGATCAGATTAAAAGCTATCACTAACGACAATCTTATTTTAAATATAACCTTAACAACGAGAATGGATTGCGTTCGAAAAATTGTCCTCAAAGTTTATTTTACCCTCCTCGGCTTTGCATAAAGTCAGGTAAAATTTATTGCACTTGGGAGGCATGTGTGGTGCCTAACATGTTTTTAAATAGAAAGTTTTCAAAATATAACGATGAATTTCTAAGCTACTCGAGTGATTTTTAGAATATTAGGGAGCCCCAATTCTTAACCGAAAATAAACAACCTCAATATTTTGTTCAAATAATGGCGTAACTTTCTTAATTAACGCGAGTAAATCTTTACACAATTTACTTATACTCTATATAAAATTGCTCATAAAATTTATTTTACGTATGATTTTATCACATACTTTAAAAAATAATAATTTTGACATTGGAAAAGAATTGGACGTAAGAAATAATATTTTTTTTATTAAAGAAATCTAATACTGTTTCTAATTAACGAATGAATGTTAACTATGCAATATCACGATATATAAAGGTTGCTTTCGCGGGGTACGTTATAATTCCAGGAGAGTATCGGAAACTGAATCATATGTAAAACTCCATTATCTGACATAGAACAAACACGTAAGTCAACCCGTTTATAGTTTAAAAACTATGGTTAAATTGTACACTTGAATTATAAAACTGGACAGAAATCGCCGAGGGTTTGTAAAGTAGGTGTCTATTGAAAAATGAGATTTTTAATACCGATAGTTTTACATTAATCTACCCTGACATTAATTTACGTATAATGGTGTAAGTATAGACTAATTTATTTTCTAATTTCATATGAAAATTTTACGGTGTTTTTTTTAATAAAAAGCAATGGTTTTATAACGATTAAGTAAGAAATACGTTTTAACTAGGAATGGATATAGTAAAAGAATATATGTAGATGTATATAGGTGTAAATAACATTCGAGAAACATAGTGGATAGGTGTTTAAAGAATACGTTTTTTGGCACAATATGGAATGAAAAATTAAAAGAAACACGTCCATGAAAAGTCTAAAAAAATCCAATAAATAATTTGAATAATGTTCTGTCATCTACATTATTTTGTTTTAATTTTAAAGTTTGATCTTAAAAAATACTTTTTAAGATTCTTCTTTATACCTAATAAGTAATAATATTATATGTTACACTTAATCTATTCAACATTATTTTAGACGTGTATAGATAATAAATTTAGTAAAATTATTGAATTTTTATATGTTTTAATGTTACGTATATATTTTTGAACTTTAATCCGTTATATATTTTGTTCTATAACTTTTATTATTGTGTAACTTTTGTATATTTAATATTTTCCATTTCGTTAATAAAATAATGAGGTAAATACGTATTTTTACGAAAATGTTACAATGGACATGGCATTTTCTTAACACTTTATCAAAAATACCATCTAAATTTAATTAATAACTTTAAGAAGATTCTATAAAACATAGATAATATTCGCAATCACGACATTCTATTTTCAATTGTACTTCGATACGTATTTTTGTTAGATTTAATATTATAATACTATATAATATATATATACGTTTACATTAAATCTAATTTTATAAACTCAGAATTTAAAGTAATCAAAATAAATTTCAATATAAATAACAAATAATGAAACTAGCTAGTTTAATCATGGGCTAGATAATCACATAATCATATGGAGAATAATAAAAGTTATAATAATAATCAGATACCTATAAAAACCGAAATCAAGTGACAAATACAACAATGAAAAAATGCGATTATAAAACTTAACCAAATAGGTGAACTAGTGCACCATTTACAAACAATAAAAATAAAATAATCTATAATAAAGATATCATTCGGATAAAGATTAAAGTAAATAAATACTATGAGATTCACAGATTTAAAATCTTAATTATAAATATCGAACGATATATAAATCGCAATTAAAATTTCTGCGATTCTACAAAAAAAAAACACTGTTACTCTGTAAATTATTGCAATATAAGATGTGGTTATGGCAACAAAATAAATGCTTAAAGCACATCACCTGTCCACCAGAGACGCCGAGGTCTCAGTAAAGCTACTTTATCGCACACTTAAAGGAACATATTTCAAATAAAGTCACTGCATAACATCCTCTTCGTCACGAATTAACTCAAAACACATAATAAAATCAGCCGCCAAAAAATAAAACTAGTGGATACGAACGACTACGATGAATCCACCCTCAAGTCCTTGTGGTGGCCAAAACACTTCTGAGTACACTAATAATTAAAAATATGATACAGAATATCAGTCATGATTTTCCTAGGTACATCGATGTCACAGGCACCTTACGCCGGCACCTTGTTAACTTTCAGAAGGTCGTTTGAACCTTTGTCGATTGGCATTTTCATCGGATCATGATGATGTGTCACGTGATGACCATGATGCTGCCCCTCTACTTTCGCTTGCTTTTCTTGCTGCTGTTGTTTCATTCGATCATGCTCCTCTCTCTCTCGGCGCGCTTGTTCGTTTATCTCTTTTACAGCCCTGAGTTCCTTTTTCAGTTTCATTCGTCGATTTTGGAACCAGATTTTGATTTGGCGCTCTGTTAGGCAAAGAGCGTGAGCAATCTCTATCCTGCGTCGACGGGTCAGATAGTGGTTGAAATGAAATTCCTTTTCTAGTTCTAAAGTTTGATATCGCGTATATGTTTGCCGTCCACGCCGCCTTGGACATCCATTGGGTCCTGAAAAAAAAACCAAGTCGTTTTAGAAATCTGTGTTTAAATAACAATGGAATAACAAATTATAACATTACATTTGATAAGGTCTATTATAACAGAGAAATTGATAAGATAAACGGTAAATTAATTTTATATTAAAGCAAGAGGTAAATAAATATTATTGTATCATATATCGCTTGCTTGCAACTTATGTTTTCAATTGACACCTGGTTAGAAGACGCTGAGCGAACAGTAAATTTTACTTTTATAACAGCTTAGCTTTTAATGGGTCATTAATATTTTACAACGATGCTAAAGTTAATTTTAGAGTCATCGGCTACTGTGACTAACTTCAAAATGGATTAAATATCTTGGACGTCATTCCTTCGTTAAAATTAATTATCAGTTAACCAGCCCACGTCCTGATTCTGACTGACTAGTTGAAGATACTTTACTACAAAAGGAAAGAGTTATAAATGGCCGGTATTGTTACAATAGTGTTATTTCTTAAGAATTGTGATACAAAAAGTCCAAGATGCGTAAAAAAGGGTTGCACAACTTTCTACTTCTTTGTACGAAGATTTTTGAGAGCAATAAATAAGACAATTGAATCAAACTTCTTGGAATTTTTGAAAGTCAACACTAATTCGATTTTGTAGGAAAAATAGGCATTTATTTTATTCAAATATTATTATTTTATATATGAATATTTAAAACAAAAAGTAATATTAAAGTATAAAAGTTTTGGCGGTTTTAATATTCCCACGTAGGTATTGGAAGTTATCTACATAGAGGTTGGTAAATACCAAACTCTTGGTTCTTACAAAAGCGATCGAACTCGTTCTGGACTGGTTCTTGAGGCAACCAATAAATAAGACAAGATAAATGCCCTTCCCGTCGCTTATAAAATTGATAGCGAGGCAACATGGCGTGTCTAACACACCGACACTGACCGTGTAGGTTGGCTTGTACCTGGACGTTTTCGAGAAGCATAAATCTCTACAGTATTTACGGATAATTTATTAAAATATTTAATGTGTTTTTAGATTTATGAATGTATATGGTAAAAGAGAGCCTTATATCGTCTGAAGGATTGAACTTCACAATTCAAAATATATGTATTGCGTAATTATTAAAAAATAGCTACGTTTTATCTAACTCGTGAAGAAGGCATTCCTATGCGTTTAAACAGGACATACATATTTCGATTTGGTTGTGTAAAATGTTCAGAGACTAATTTATCTCTCGACATTCACTAAGATAAGAGCCCTGTGTTTATTAATAAATGAGTATATTAATTTGAAAATACATTTTATTAGATTAGGTGTCACAACATAAAAGAGCAAATCAATTCATAAAACGAAATGTGGCTACCATATTTAATTTTACATCTGTAATAAATTACTATAACTACATTTTTACTGCCGCAATAACGTTTATGGTCCTTGGTTACTTTAACAAAAACTTTAACTCTTTAAAAACTCATTATAGAGAATGATATAATTATACGGATAGAGAATGACAGTAAATATAAAAGCTGTAAAGAGGAAGAGAGATAACCATATCTTTTCTAATTTTAAAAAGTAAAGATGGGCCTTAAAACACAATACATACATCCGAATGATATGTACGCAAGGAAAAAGGACGTAAGTAAAAGTTAGCAGGGTGGGAGAAAGAGCTATTTATGTATAAGATTAGGGATCAAATCAGTGTACATTATGGTAGCCTTCTGCCACGTTTAGCTGGGGTAAGCGATATGTTACGGAGACAGGTTGGCCACCCTTCGTTCGTATCCATGGCAACGGACATTGGGGCACCTCCCGTCAGCTGGCTTCCATTATGTTTTGTGGCAGTTGTCTTCGTAGAGTAATTTTGTACGCAATACCTGTTTAGAGATTTTGGTATTGATTTTCCCATGGATGATAAAAATCAAAAAGAAATACAGGAAGTACTGACATTGTAAATATAAAAAACAATAGAAATAGATTATAACGATTTAAATACTGATAAATTATAATGTGTTTTTAATTATTTTTTATGATTTTAACAATTTAAAGTCCAAAATATATGTTTATGTGTATAAATAAGTAGATAGAGAAAAAATACAACGGCATGTGTATTTTCGAGAAGGAAAGAAAATAAACATTAAAGACGCTTTTTTAAACATTATGTAACAAATTCCCATACTCAGTAGACCAATTTTTATAGTAGGCAAATTTGCTATGGAAATATGATCCTAGACTTTTAAATTAATTTTATTATAATACTTTACGTATACAATGATAATTTATGCAATTCAAATGAAGGGTAGTTGTAACAAAAGTTATTTAAAAGATAACTAACCAATGAATCTTCAAAAGCAACAGAACATTAATTAAAAGTACTACATCGCGACACCGCCTATAAAGACACCGGTACACGACGAAGCTCTTACGTAGCTTTTTTTCTCCGAAAGCTCAGATAAATCTTCACGAAGGCTCGGGCTTTATTTATTATTTTATTTAACATTCCCTCCATCTACCTTTGCTCGTGGAACCTGTTCTTACGGTGTAACTCTTTGATTAATATTTGGTTGAATACAAATGTTATTAAAAAGAAACTTGATTGTGAATTGTAACGTTTTTTTATAAGATGTTAATTTATGACATCTTTTGGAAATTTGGGTCTGACCAGTGGATTAAATCCAATAGTCAAAATAATGAAATATTGCGGCACAACTGAACCAGTTTAAGTTGCAGCATTTTAGTAGATAATTTCTATTATTTGTTATACACGTGATCGTGAATTAGCGTGTAGAGAAGTACAAACTAACTGTTTACTTATTTTCTAATTGTAATAAATTTGGAAATCAATATATACCTAATATTTAATTTTACAGTAAGTTATTGCAATTAAATAAGCATTAAAAAGGGTTAAATGTCGCATAGTCGTATTGGTGTGTTGCTGACACCGCAGTTTAGTGCGTCGTAACTCGCTGGTCCCTCATAAAACTGTGACGAGTGCCACAGCATCGTCAGAACACATCTAGAAATAGACCATTCGGAAATCGCTGTCATACACAAACGGGCAGTGCATTGTTTAGAATAGTTGGTACTGTTTTGAGTTTTCACTTCCTGTGCAAAATAAATTATAATATATGTTTTAAAATTATCCCTTTAAAGTTTGGTGGGAGTTAAACCGAACGCTTAGTGGAAATTCTCTTTCATTTGTTTCAACATTGTACTGCTTTGTTTTATACGATTTTGGTAACTTGTACCAATTTATAAAATTTATTTTCATTATGATATTATTTTTAAACACAATTTAAACCGTATACCGTATGTAATGCATACAATAATCAATTGTGGTCCTCAAGGTAATCCAATTTAATACAGCAGTGACAAGTCGAGAGATCCTTGAGCTGATTCAGAGGATGTCGAGTGACATCATTGCATTTATTTCGTTGTGCTTTTTGCTAATCGATTTACGTTCCCTTTTACACAGACGCCTGTTTAATATAGCATTTCACTCAACCTAAAGCAACATTTCTTTAATAAGTTTTATGTCTGAAATATGTATCAAATTAAGAGAAATATTTCTTATATTATACTTTAAGAATTTCTTTCAAATAGGAAAAATTACTCTGTTTTTCGAACTATATTAAGAATTGCTTATGAGACGCAAATGCGAGTAGCAAGTTTAAAACGGAAATTGCCCACTCACACATTCTTATATTTTCAATAGACCGCCGACTAACTTCAGCGAGTCCACAAATGAACTAACAAGCAGTTGACAGTCTGATTTAAACCAGTACTACAGCGCAATGCCCCCTGTGAGAGCATTGAACATCGTTTGAGCCCTAACATGTTTCTCTTTCTAGTAGTTAGTTCACTTTAAAAGTAATTCAAGAGAATAAATGAATTTGTTTATAGCGTTTAAGCATTTAATTAATATAACAAAAACTTTTGATTTGATTATTATATTATTATTCTGATGACATTTAAAAATTCATAATTATTGATAATTAAAGTTGCAATTTTTCCTCTCCTAAATAAATTACAACTATGTTTAGAATATATTCAATTGTTATTTAAATTTATTTTACACTCATTCTACTAAATATATAAATAGCTGGATGTTTGTCGCCAAATCATCAATTAACAGGTAGCATGTTGTACAGTCAACTGACCCATCGTTATGCAGGCGGTTTTACCCGTCTTTTGTTAGCTTGAGAATAACGTAGACAAAACAATAAATCAAATTATTAAATTAACTGGTATTATAATCAGTCAATAGATGTACATATATATATACCTATAGAATTAAGTTTTTGATAAGAGAACAGAACCCCGGTTGTTATTATGACGACGCGTTTTTAAACGTCTCTCATTCCAAAGATATTATTATCTTAAACAGTGGGGCAGTTGATTTCCAGATCACAGCACATTATATTCTATAAAATATATTAATCAATGTGCATAACGACCACTATTATTGAAATTGATGACTTTATTGGCGATAAATGGGTCAAATGAGATATCACGATCGATATATAATGAGTTGTTTAATTAACATGAATATGGCCATTATCTTATACCTGATCTTTGGCCCGTTTCTGTATGTACAGTTTATATATTTTTTCAATAGTTTCGCGCACTTATTGATAAAGTCTGGGTGCCTATTCATTTTCGTCTAAAGAATTTCTGATAATAAATAAAGAGCTTGTAAAGAACATGGTACAACAGCAATTTGTTTATTATTTTGTTCCTAGTTAATTATTACATAATATGATTTTATGTCAAGAATCATATACCCCAGCTGAAGATGTAAGAATATAGTATATTCTTTTATTTTAAAAAAATAGCACGCCTTATTTGGAAGAGCTAGAACTTATTTTTTGCGGTAAATCTCGAAATCTTAAAGGGATTTAGAAGTGTTAAAATAATTCTTGATTAATGAGTTAACAAATTAAAAAGCTTTATACCACTGACAAGCGCGTTTATTTCAAATATTTAACTATCGCGATTTAAATAATCGTCATAGTGTCAACTCTTTAAATTAGATAAGTCCTACTTTAATTTTAGAATAAAACCTGATTTTTTTAAAAATACGTGACAAACAATTTCGAAGCATATTAATGTATTGTTATGCTTAGTTCATTCAACTATAAAATAAAATGAGATATGGAAGACACGATCCGTCATTTGTCTAAATTCCAGTTGCAAGTAAAGCCGGATGAGCGGGTTTGTATGCAATGAGTGTATCGCACACTGCATAAGCACATAACGTTGTCAGAATGGGCAATGAAAACTGGTGTAGAAAGAATGCATTTATGGATGTAGTCATGAGCCACACAGGCAGACGGAGAAAATGCTTTCAGCTTAGCAGTAGTTTAAAATCTTAAAGAAATTTCACATTTGCACTATACACCTACACTTGTGGGTGGTCTAGCATCCACTTTCATATTTACGTTATTTAGGTACGTGATTATGTAAAACAAAAAACATCAAAAGTTAAAATTATTTCACACCGAAGTGTTCGTCACTGTCGGGTATAATTATACAAAGTCTGCACAGGATATGCATGTAGCCCGAATCCACAGAAAGTCGCACACTCACACCTAAATACGCGACACTAACCCTTATGAAAACGACATTACGGTAGAGTTTTGTAAATTTTATAAATAGAGATTTTTCACTGAGGATTTCCCTGCTTAAGCCAAGTCTGAAATATACGGTAGCGACACAAATAAATAACTAAACACGAGCGAGCAAAGTTTGGATTAATTTCCTTCGCGTCTGTTGTTTTAATTAAGTTGTATTTTTTGCTGCGTTTTTTATCTTAAATAATCAAAGGTAGCAAACTGTAGATAGATAATGAATTCAAGGAATTATAATCTGTACGTTAAAATATATCAAAAACAATTGAATGAAGGTAGGTACACCCTCGAATTAGTTCTTGGAACTTATTAAAATTCCGTCTACTCGTATTACATACGTACTAATGAAGTAAAACAAAGCTCTTCATAGAAAAAGTTGCCCCAATTGTTTACATTCATCTCCACGTGTTAGAATTGTAACAGGATGTTTTTAATGTTGAGATTGGATCGTTAAGAATCTAGTACTTTATTTCCTATTATTATTTGAGTAATACTATACGACGAAATAAGATAAGTTTACGGGCGGGCGTGCTTTGAGAGCTTAGAATGCGTTATTTAGATAATATATTGTACGAAGTGGCCATATATACACATCGGGACTGAGCTAAGAGTCGTTTTATTTTTGAAAATGACTCCATCACTCACAGATAATGGCTTCAGGGCGTCACAAAAAACTGTTATCCCACATATTATTTGTCGTTATCATTTTGAAGAGAAGTGAGTTAATATTCTTTTAGCTATATATAACTCACTATACGAGGTATAACAGCCATTGCTTGTGTGTTAACTTAGATATAAAAATTGACCAAGTTAATAAGCTTATTATCGCGTTTATTTTGATTACATTTTCTGAGCGTAATCCGAAGAAAAACTACTTTATGATTTTAATTTGATAAAGTTGGAGATTTCAAAATTTCACACTAATTACATTATTTTAAAGTTTCCTGTGTGATAAAAAGCAATAATTGTTTATTATTTTTTATAAGCAAGATAGAATAATTCATATAAAAAAGATGAATCAGTTAACAGGCAAACAACGTTCATATATCGGTCGCACAATAAAGGAGCTTTTATCATCCAAATGCTCGAGTTACGATTGTTTTGAAAGCACATAGTCGATTACGATTACGTTTCCAACTAAGACTCATCAAGTTACGCATTATAATCGTCATTTGAATCTGGTGCTCGGATGTTTGGTACTTTAGCCGCTCGTTCATTAGCATTTTACGACTAATAAGCATATAAAACTGTAATAAGAGGCATTTAACAGGTCATATGTTGATACGGACATGTCTACACATTCGTAAGGAAGTACTCGATTCTTGTAGATGTAGAGTATTCCTTTTTCCTTTTATTCCCTGATCCTTCGTATTATTTTAAAATAAACTTCATTTATTTAATTAAGAAAAACTTAAACATTTAAAATAAAATAACGATTTCAACTATATTTCGATAAACATAAAAATTGCTTATATGTTTAATTAAGAAATGCTCTTAATGTTTCACTCGGCGAAATGCGGTCACGTCTTCAGGCTCAAAGGCAACACTCGATTTTATTACTTCATTGCAAGCTTCAGTAACATTCTCGTAAACAGTGCGTTCATGGTACTATAATTAGAATGGGATATCAATTAATTTATTGAACGCCTAACATTACAACTTTTAAATTCGGTATTTCACGATTTAATACTTTTTAATATGATATAAAACGACGCCTACAAATAGAAAAAAAATCATTGGAGTCGTGTCTAAAATTGGTAAGTCACGTATTAAAATATTCACGTACACAAATAAGCAGCTGATTGAGGATAATCTGGTGCTGCAGCTGTCGCATGTCCACTCGAATTGTCCAGAACTAAGCCTCTTTCAATTGCAAACTCTCACCCCTCCAAATGCCGAGTCATAAACTCCAGGGACCAAGGGCGCGGAAGCTCATAAAATTTTTTTAGAATGTTTCCTTACAAACGCGAATCGTAAACGTAATTGGAACCCATTCATATTAATAGACGTTTACGAGGTCTCGTCTATAAAACAGAGATTGTCATCGCTATACTCCTATATAATACGAACGAATCTTCCCTATAATCTCGCATTTGTTTACTAATTCATTTATATTTCGTGATGAATAAAGATTTATTACTAATAAATCATGCTGTAAGAACGACCTTTACTATATTCAAAACGCTTCTTTTTTAATTATTTTTGCGGTGTTGTCATAAAAGAAACATAATTCATTTAAATTGAATTACTACAAATTAATTTTAATTTTTAAATAAAAGTATATAGGTAAACAATTTTTAGATGAACGTGTATGGAACTACATACTTTTTTTTTAAAAACAAACATTTTAAGAAAGGTTAAACTTTTTAAGAGTACTTTACATTAAGATTCACTTAATTACAGATAAGATTCGCTCGTTAAGTTTATTCTTAATATGCACAGTTGTTCAAAGTAGGTGATTTTTAAAATGTGTGAATTGCAGTGAAATTACTTGTTGAGATTTTTACACATTAAATAACGACTTGATAATTCGTAAGCAGAACTACTGCAATAATTTCAACATGTAGCTGTAACACCCTATAATAATATATCATCGTAAATAATATCTATATAGTCCAATTTTCAATATTGGAAGATAACTAGAGAGAGCATTAGGCAGGTCGGGCCCAGCTGTCGCATTCGGTACGTCTTCTCCTTCGGGACTTTTGCAATTTTCGTACCCTTACTTTAATTCGAGCCCAGAAAGGTTTTCCGCGTCGAATATTTATTATTATATCTTTATTAACGAAGCGAATATTTCGTCTCGGCTCGTTTATTGCGAATAAGATTTGTGTCTCCCAAAGATATAAGGTGGAGTGATAGTTTTTATGTGTTGTTTGTTTTTTACATTAAAATGTAATAATAAAATATCCACCTGTCTAATAAATATCAGCACGAATGCGTAAGATAACATGATTCCGCTTTTAAAATTTCATGTGGGCGGATCCGATTGAAGGAGTTAAATAAGGTAAAGCACTTCTTACAAATGTTTCATCACGAGTTTATCAAAATCTCCACTTTGTTAAATATACAAGTACCTACTAGGGAAGCTATGCTGAAACAGATATGTGCACAAGCCATTGAGACATGTGACTGTTATATTAGTAATGCATAAGTAGGTAAATAAAATTTAATTTGAGCATAGAAAGATGTTATATCACAGTACCAGTGACAAAGCATTAGTCTGTCGAGGGTGTATACTGTACAGGCATGCGGGCTTAATAACGTTGTGCCTCTCATCTTTAGTACAACGAAAATTTTGGTACAGCTGTATTTATTTGGCGTAACGTTTTTGTATTATATAAAGCTTGAGCGTAAATACAACAACAATTTCTATATTGTTGTTAATTTAGTAACAAGGAGCAATGTAATGTCAACGTAAAAGATAAGTCACGTTTAACCTCACACTAGCTACATTACGATTACTTCCCTATTGTTTTAACTTTGTATTATTACAGCTCTATTATGCGCAAAATGTTGTTTTTAAATAAATCAAGATAGTGCCGTATTTATTTCATCCCAAAAAGTATTTACAACTAAGTGTTTACAACTTTATCGACACCGTGTGCCAAATGCTAACTAATTTGTTTCAGCTGTTTAGATATGATTGCAGTGACAGTCATTCAAACATCGTCCATTCCGAATAAGTATATAATTAAAATTAATAAATGAATGGAGTATCTTATTGAGCACAGATGTAACAATCTAATAAAGCCCTCGAGTGCCTTCACATATTTTATTCCAACCCTCTCAGACTCTCGTCTAACTGATTATTTCGGCTATATTTCAAGGTGAAACGCAATATCGTAACGTAATTTAAAACGAATTAGTCTCCCCTGTCGAGTTTCAAATTTGAATATTGCAAATTATACCTACTCCCTCATCCCACTACCCACTTGCATGCACGATGTTTACAAAAAACAAAGGGAGCCGTGGAATAATACCTATATTTTATAATTTTGCTCCGCCTTAACAGTAATGGGATGCGCGAATATCCTTTTATAAAATGTTACCCTCGCATAAACCTAAGTATATAACTTCCTTATTATACTTCGTTTTATATTTAATAAAAATAATATGAAAGATACAACTAATTATACTTACTTTAGAAAATTTCTAAAATAGTACAGTTTTTACAAAAAAAATTGTTTACTTTAAAAATTTAAAACTAGAAATTTTATTCTGAACTAATTAGTTTATGTAGTTATGTAGAGTCTCGTTGGTCAACAACATGGAGAGTTGGAAAAGCAATTTCAAGCATTGCCTAATTTATTAACCCCTAGTGAATTAACCCTCGGCCCGATGCGGACAAATGGTAGCAAAAACTAATAATTTTCACGTCTCTAGCCTAAGTGAGGGGGGTATAAAGGGTGGAACACTATGTTGGACTGTGCTAGCCAACAATTTACAGTGTGTTTCATTGCAAATTTGAACTTTGTTTTAAGAAACGTAAGCCATATAATATGAGAGACTGTATTATATTCTCGTCCATGCAAATTTAATGCTTGTATTCAACGCAGGCGGCCGATGTTGCCGGCTGAGCCTATTAGCTCGACTATTGCGCATTTATTAATTTAACAAAGTTATTTATGTCAAGATAATGCAACGAGCAAGCTCACTGTCTATATGGACACATAAATTGGTTTAATTGAAAGTTAATGCGGGTAAGGATAACATTGCGCAATGAAAATTAAAATGGCTTGGAGTCAATAATTACAAGAACAATAAATTATTAAATAAATCAATCACATTTGATATAATTTGGAACCTGGTCAATAAAAACCTGATCAGTTTGAATATCGAAAGGATTCTGAGCATTTTGTTTTATTTGATGAACGTACATCACATAATATAATACATACTCGTATATGACTCGGGGACGCAAGTGAACATTAAAGAACCCCAGACAGCGTTCAGTGTGACAACTGTAACACCTGGGACTATTCGTGTACATGATTCAACTAATTCAAAAGACTTTCCTCAAACGGCTTATTACCATATTTATTACAATAATGGGCGAAACTACAATAGCTGTAAAGCTTTCTAAATGTCTGAATAAAATACCTAAAATAAGGACATTACTTAAATTCAGCTTTAGTAAAATTGGTTGTAAAGATTTACTACAAAATAATTTCAAAAGTCATTATGCCAAAAAAACCGTTGAATTTAGTTTGAATTTATAATCAGCGGTTTAGATCCTTTTAATTACGAATGCTTGTTTGAAGGGTGTTATGCGCCCTTAAGCAGCAAACGACATTACCAGGGCCTAAAGGTGAAGCTTTATAGACGGTGTAAACTATTCCATCGTTATTTTAACTATGTTAGTCCTGCTACATAGAAATATAGTCCTCTACAGGTGTTAGTAGTATTTTAGGGGCGGTTTAGAGGCTATTATGACACTTCACATGAATACCCTATTACGTTCATTTAGGTGAGTATGTTTATTAGCAATTATATTTAAGAATTATTAAATTAAACTCTGTAATAATTAGTACATTAACATTAATCTTAGCAGTTTGTAAAATTATTTTTCAAATTAAGTATTTGGTTATGTGTTTCAATAATATGAGACCTACATATATATCAGATTATATACTCTTCTATACGCATTCTAATAACATGCTTTCCATCCTGATAAATTTTATTAATAAAGAACGGAATTGTAATTAAGAGCCCTTATAATTCAAGTAGGTGCCTCCTCGTCCCCTTAGTCTCCATTATAAGTCACGTGATTAAATCGCTGCTGCTCACGCATTCAGGACACGGCTTGAGCGTGCCTCGCCTCCCAGCGCGTAATTATAATTAAAAATTAATCTCGCTCCAGCTAGAAAAGTTTTACGATTTTGTGGTAATATACAATGAAATTAGAAAATTTGGTACAAAGATTATGAATTGTTCATTCACACTATATACCTATGTATGTGTAAAAATATTACTACTACTTTTCTCAATATTCATTGAACTAAACAAAAATGAAATGCGAAAATAATTATTTATCACTACACATCCCCATATTTCGATGTTATACCTACATAAGTCTATAAATTTTCATAAACGAGGCACCAAATAGCACAACATACAGTTATGTTAATGATAGCCTACCCTCACCGGACTGAAAAAGATAGGATTGCAAATTTGCGGCCGGAATTTATGAAAGCCGCGTCTCATATTACTTTCCCCCGAGCAGAGTTTCCCCAAAATAGGCCTATTGCCGTTTGGGCGAGCTAGCCAGCCCTACTGGGGTCGTTGTCGAACAAAATGACCCTAAACATTTTATTTCGTAGCATCGCTATTTCAGTAACGTGGCGAAATGGTGGCAAGTAATCCAGGACTACCATTTAAGGGGTGTTTTCTCACCCACGTCAGTTGCGGTGGCAACAGAACGTCTGCATGGGGCCCGTGAGCCTTCTATCCAATTAGATACGAACGTCGGAATGCAATATGCCACCCGCATCTGTTTGCTACAAGCCGAATTTACAGCGTAAATCCGATCATCCTGATTAATTGAGAGGTTGTTTTAATTACGATTGTAACTAACAAACTATGCGTTACCTACTTAAGCTTAATATTATAAACGCTGATTTTAATCAAATAAATTGTCACTTAAGAACATAATATACATATTTTACGCTCGTTTTAGTAATAAAATGTGCTTTGTTTTTATGAATAAATATTATGAATTGGACATCTATTCCTTATCCTCTGAGCGAGCCTCCTCGAAATGTAAATATGACACCCCATAAAAAGAATGTTTTATCGACTCCTAGCACCATTCCAATTTATTTTGGTCATTTTTGAAAACTTGGGGTGAACAATTTTAAGGGGTTGATAAAAACCAGTAAATCTATTGTTTATATTTGTGGGTCTATAATATTACACCCACTTAAAATATACTTATAGATTATTGTGGGAAGGACAAAACTCGATTTAAATTATACATAAATTAATGCAAATTGTTCGCATAAAATTTAAAATAAAATAAATGTTACATAAGGCATACATACATGTAGATGCGTAGGTTCTACTAAAATAGTTACAGCAGCATCCATATTCCGTACTTCACCCGCATTGTAATCTATTGTTTAGGTTATACCGATACGATATAGGGTGTTCTTACAAAATATTCTGCCCTCGTCGCGAGGTTATGGGCGCCCCCTCGCTGCTGGCAGCATCGCGGCCTCCTCCCCCCACTACTTATACCGCTGTTATTGGCACTTCTTCAATGTCAGGCGCACCCTGCGCCGTGTCCCTAGTCCCCTTCGAACATACATTATGGGGCAGAGAACGTAGCGCGAATGCTAAGAAGGGGCATCGTATCACGCGTGGAATGGCTATATAAAATTATATCAATTGCATGGATTTTATGGTTGAATTACAATTTCAGATGACACCACTTTTGTTAGAAGTTAAAGGGTTATCTAAAATGATTCAGATAATAATAAATTTACAACTCATTATCTATGGTTTATTCTTCTGCGCGCTATTATCTGCGCTAAGATTGGTTGGCTGGAAGAGATCGCTTTTTAGCGATACGGCGCGACGCCATCTCAGTTATATGTGTATAGGTATATTTTCCTATTCAACAGAAGTAGAAATATACCTACATGTTTTAAGACCTATTTACAGAGAAGGAATAATGAAGAGAGTAACCCAAAAATAAATTAAAATTTTTAAGGTTTGTTTTAAAATTAATCCAGTATGCAAAAACTACCATACCAAGCGAGCCGACGCAAACACACAACCTTGCTTACGGGCCGAACCTACACGATTAACGAAACGCGGCAAATATGCTAACCACGCTCACTTAAACTGCTCTATAATAAAATTGCAATTTCATTACTTACTACTATAATTAAATTACTAAAACGTCGTCTTAATTGGAGTCTGTGCGATCGGACTTTTTCTTTGTAGCAGTAGCAAGTAAATATAAATGTTTTAAAAATATATAAATATTCAAAGTTGTTTAAAGTTATAAATTAACCGCATATTGTTTATACACGTACAGTATTAATCAAATCTCGAGTACTGTACTACCAAATAAGTAAAAGTAAATTAAATTGTTTTCTCATTCATAAACGATTTTAGTGGTCGATATATTTTTTACATTTATTATTATTATTGTTATCCAAACGGGTAGTTACGGAGTACGCTAACATAGACAGTAGGACCTTTGTTACTAACACTGAAAACAAAATTTATTTGTTAATATTGGTTTGTTGTTTGAAGTTTACCATTAAGATGTTTGAATAGTAAAATTTAACATGGCGACCAGACGCAAAGGTTAAATTTTAAATGCACGCAAAGGTTAAATGCGATCCAAGGTGAAATTGTCCTCCGACTCCCCCACCAACACCACATCAAGATTTCTATCTTAAGATTTACACAACCGAGAGGCTGCCTTTAAAGATACTATCTCTCAGATTAATGCGTATACGCAACTCTACCCGTAGTCAACAACGGCAAGAACCGTAATATAATAGCGTCTATCAACATCGACTTTTCCTTTATTATTATTTAGTTATATTGTCGTCTGAAAGTGTCTATTTGTTTGTGGTTCAATCGAATGAGAACGACTATTTAATCCTTATTACATAAAGAAAGAAATGTTGTTTTGTCTAACTCCTTTTTATAATGTTGAAAATATTAAAATTCTCATACTTCCGTAATTTGACTTGGCACATTTCAACTGTGTAGGCTTACATACGTGCGAACCAATTTATTTTTATTGACACTACCCTCGGCTTATGCAAACCTGGTACGAAACGCTGAGCGGGTTTGTAAACAAACGTACTGTACGGCTTTAATCTTGCCACGAATGTTTTCACAAGCTCCCAGTGTTTGAACGCGAGCCGCGCGTGCTGGCGTATGTAAACAATGCTTAACGCTAATAGAGATATAAATTGTTCACTTTTCATTTGAAAGCGCTCAATGCAATCGATACTTACACTCAATTACGAAATTGAAGGTTACCGTACTCGTAATTTAGTTAACTACTGTTTTCATTCGTACTACACGTGGCGATTAACTAATGAACGCGTGCATGGGTTATAATCAATTTCATCATCTTAAATTTAGCAACACTTTATTCACCGACCGACCAATGAATGGACTCATTGTTGTGTATTATGTTTACTGTTTTCTTTTTCCAACTTTGTGACTTTAGACAAAACAAAGCCTGCTCAGACAGTATCTAACTTTAGGAATTAGCATAAGCGTAACAAAGTACACTACCAAGTTAGAACCGTCTCGCAAGCTCAGACCGAGTTCATCGGACCGCGGGGAACAATGCGCAATGCTCGCATTCCGTGTGCTATTGACTCACTCGACTCTGCAATGCGGAGAACATTATATCTTAGGGGAAAAGCCGGATAGTTGCCTCGGTGGGATAGTTGCCCCAGTTTTTAATACACTATGTTAGGAATGTAAGATGTGTTGGTGCTTTACTACAATAAGTAGTGACCCCCCGCAGGCCTCAGTGCCACGTAAGCCATCGGGATAGGTGTATGTGTTTTGTCCGTGTGAGCAAAAATCTTCCGCGGCGAAGCTTTGACGGGCGTCATAATTATATTGGTAAGTAATTTCTATTGAATATTTTTATTACTGATCGTGGTTTCAGTCAACTTTTTGTTTCTTTGCATGCGTTGGAGTTTAAATTATATTGTTTATTATGTTTTATTGATAAATATTTTTTATTTATTTCGCAAATAAAAAGGGCAACTATCCGCATCAAAAAGGATAGTCGCCCTACTTACTTTCGCGGATAGTTGCCCCAAGAGTAACTTAAAAAAAATTATCAAGCAACGATGGATTTTATTTTTTTGTTCTTTTTTCGAATTTACTGCGACTCTAACTTGTAAATAAAATAAATGTCTACTTAATTATTTTATACATTTATTCTAGATAAGCAAAATGCCCCGCAAATATAAGCGAAAACCGGGCGTGGTGCCACGCAACATCAAATGGACAGAAGATAGCTTAGCGTTTGCCTTCGAAGAATTGAAACAAAAAAAAGGCATCAATGAAATTTCTGGAACATACGGATATCCTCTTGTGCGAAGACCCTACGAGAAGAGTAACCAGCAACTGATAACTCCGACGATCAAATTCCAGAAGAAGAATAAATAAAGAAAACAAATAAAATTACGGAATCTAAAATTGCTACTAAGATAAATGCTAATATTACATAACTTTAAATTTGAATAATACTTTTATAATTTAAATCATTAAAACTGAAAACTATTTAATAATGTTAATTAATATTTCAAACTGTACTTCATCAAATATTTCAGTAAATTATAAACTAAATAATAAAGATTACTTTAATTGATATAAATTTCTTTCTATCCAAAATAAAAATCATACCGAGGCTACTATCCCCGCACGAGGCAAGTATCCCCCGAAGCATTTTCCACGCTAGGCAACTATCCGCCATAGTAGGCAACTATCCCCTTTCTGAGAGGTGAAATAAAATAGTATTTATTCAAAGCCATTGTTAATTATGTATACAAAAATAGGCTATTATAGAAGATAAAAGTACTATGTTTTGAAATACATATTGAATAATTTTCAGTAAGTTCATATTTTTTAAAAATAAAGCTTTTTCGAAAAGTGGGGCAACTATCCGGCTTTTCCCCTATATACGGACCCTGTATAGAGTCGCGACAGGCTCATGTAGTCATTGCACATGCATTTAAACGAACGCAAATGAAACGGATGTGAAGCAATACCTATAGAATTTAAATTAATATTTAGCGATTCTTTCAATTTATATTATAAATAAATCTAACCACATTAACATGGTCAAAGCTTAATTATTGATTAATACGCTACGTGTATATGCGTATATTAATTAGTAGGTATTCAAATACTAATTAATATTATCAAGCATTATAAACAAGTCACAGAACAAAGCAGTCTATCTAATTTAACTAATGATTCATTTGTTTTTTAAAAAAGGTAATAACGACAGGTATCAAATTTTTCTACAGCTTTAACATCGGTAGGTAACATCATGTCATATGTTTCAAGTCGTGTATCTATGTCATTTATAGTTAAGAGTCATGATATATGAGAACAGTCTACACGAAATAAGCTATAGCTATTGTAGGCTTGTGATTGTTAAATCCTTGCAGAATGCATTTTTAAGATAATGAATTTTAAAATCCCTAACGAAACAAATAATCTAAAGTAACTGATGAAATAAAATAGTTTGAGCTGTTTATCCACAGATCGGAACCATGTTAGTTGCTGTTGATTGCAACATAACCTTATCTAGATAATGTAGTATACCTAGATGTAACCCACGCCCTTTAATAGCAGCTTCCAGTGTATTTCATTACATAAAGTCTTCAACAAATTTTAATAACTATAACTTTAATGGTAAAATTTATTCCCTTACATGCTGCAGTGAGCATTTCTATATAACCGATCTACCTTAACGTACCTCTATCCATTGTGTTAAATAAATTGTCCTTGAGCTCGCAATATTTCCGTACCCCGATGTTTGGAAAAAGGAAAAATATTTCCAAAAAAAAAAAACAAATAGGTACAAGCATTGATCAATTGGTCGGTCATGCATAAAATGAATAATAATCTATTTGAATTTTAAACCCGTCAATTGCAAACTTATATAGTACCTAATTATAATTTTCTCAATAGATTACGCGTTGATCATAATTTTTGATTGATGTATTTCACCACGAGATACTAAAATCTAATAAAATATACAATAATTCAAATTCGTTTACATGTAGACAATGGTAAGTAGAAATAACGTGCCCAAGATATTTTTTCTTCGAAGACATTTCCAAGTCAAAACTTTAAAAAACAAGTTATTATTCGTCGGACTCCCTGTTTCTTCGAAGTATTATACAAAATTCGAAGTCGGCGGACTAGTAGGTATACCCGTCGCTTGTATAATAATAATTGTTATTTTTTAAAAATATATTTTTATTATGTGCTCATTGTAACATGCTGAGTAAATCTAATTATATCAGAGTGGAAAAAAACACGGTATAACACTTGAAAACATTATGTACCACAAATCGATCGACTCTTGAAACGAATAACGTAATACGAACCAAATAACAACTTTTCAAAAGCCTTTAAAAGATTAGCTGCTTTAGAATGTTTGTCTTGGAAGTGATAATCAAATGTTTTATTTTTTATATGTATTATGGTAGACTGGCATATGATCACACTTCGTCTGATGTTAAGCTAGAATGCTGTCCTAAGAAAGTCCACTAAGAAGGCTTAGGAAGATGAATACTACCTCCTTTGTAATATTTTTTCTCTAATATCTCAATATTACACATTAAAAAAATAATTAAAAAATATCACTAATATAAATTTTAATATACTTAATAGTAACATAGCGAATCTGCGTTCACGGTTTTTATAGAGAATTTTTGGTTCTGCTACTTTTCAACAGGTTCGTATTTCTACTTTATTTATTTTAAAATTATTACTCAGGTATATATGTAGTTATTTCTTTAATAATAATTAATTAATTGCAATAATAAAAATCATTTTGTACCATGCTCATAATAGTCAAATTTTTACATGATGGCTACAGCACTATGATCAATATTCAAGTGTGAGTATACGATTCATATAAAAATAATACTTAATGTCAAAAATAATGGCCGGGGCAGATCGTACAGCACGTGTCCCGATTATATGATGAAAAAAACTATTGAGTTCGTTAAACTTAGTGTGTAAGGAAAGGAACACATGTTCAAACACTAAAAATAGTAAGTTACGTCAAATAGAAACAGCAATTTTGGCCTTGAACGACAAACGGTTTGTCTAAGCCTTGTATGCCATTGTTGTTCGAGATGGGCGGCATCGTATCGCATATTAATCTAGATTTCATAATACCTATTATACTTTGGATATTTATCAATGTGACTCAGTACTGTCTTGCTATAGGTGTGTAAGTCATATGTCTGAAAACGTAAATTAAATTAAAAAGGGTAATTAATACCTTTATTATAAATATACGAGTAGGTATATCAAAAACATAAAATAGTGGTGATGTTAATGTAATAACGTTATTATGTGTAGTAAAATATTTATTATTTTGATGATTCAAATGTCAGCTGCTACAATGGAGCTCACGTCCGAAATCATGTGCGCGGGAGTGTACCGCTGCCCTACTGCGTAACGCTAGGCAAGCCTCCTCGTGCGTCGTTAAATTTTTATAGCCACAAGGTCGCCTGTTTTATGGTCAATTTTCAGTGTTATTGTTCGCGGACACACTTTTTATAACTACACTCATTTGTGGGTGTCAATCACAACCGTAAACGGGCTGGTTACGATTCTTAGTGATTAGAGCTTTATGATTATTGGACAATAAACTGTTTCATTTCAACAATAAGTGCTTCATCGAATCTTTCTAATGCAATAGTTTCTTTTATCGAAACAAATGAATAAATTAATAATTTTGTTTAAAAAGTCTTATTATATATTGAGCAGGATACCATATAAGATAAAGTTCTCTAGAGTTCACATAACGGTACTTTTTGTGTCTCATAATGTATAATGTAAATAACTCTAAAAACTGTTTTACTTTTTAATTAAAAATAAGAAACAATGTTTTGACGGGTGATTTTTGTGATATCAACATTTATGGAAAGGCGTCTGTAATAAAGCAATTTGTGTCCGTGCCAAGAAAACAATAGTCTCTGTTCTTAGTTTGTTTTCGAAAGCTTTCGACACCGTGATTTAAAACCCTTTGACTTATTCGGTATTTGTAAACAAAAGTAGCCGGACAAAGGTTTGTTGTGCAGAAATTTGCGCAACCCTATTGCCGTGCGAATATTTGTTCTAAAAGGGTTCCTTGAGAATAAAAGAATTGGCGAAAGTTTGCTTTTTCTTATTTTTTATTACTTTACCTTAATGCGTTGGGTTTACAAGACATTGACCCACAAAGTCTTATGAAAAGATTTAGAAAGTTTTTAAAAAATTAGAATAAAAGGGTGTTTCTAATTTTACTTCATTTGTTTAACACTTCAATAGTTTGTTGTTTTTGTTTTTTTTTTGAAAAAGTTGCAAGCGCGATATAAAACATACATTGAAAAATATTAATGATAAAAAATAAATTTGCAATCGATTAAATGAAGCTGTCTCAAATTAATAATTGCAACTTAATGTACATGTAAGAGGCACTTAGTTGACTTAAAAATAACTAAAATTAAATACGACTTTTACCTGCACTTAGCTTAATCTAGTATTCACTTATATTCTGCATTACTTAGAAAACTTCTTTGCAATTCAATGCGTATATATTAGCTTACATCGATTCGATTAATGTGCATATTTATGTATCTATATTTTATTATTATTTATTCTTCTAATTTTCAAGAATATTTAATAAAAATATATTTAAAGAGGTTTATATTTAATTAAAATTTAATAATTAAATACAGGATTTCTACAGTACAGGAAAAAGCGTTGCTTAAAATTAAAAAAGAAAATAAATGTGAATCGATAAATACCATTAAACTCACCGCAGACCACGCGGTCGAAGGGGTTCATCCAATCTGGAAATGGAAATTCTATTATCAATCGTATTGAAAGTTCATTGTTTCGGTAAATTGCAATACACAACCTTCGGCTTCATTAAATATACTTAATGTTCAATTTAGTATAAAAGCTCGATTGTACAGATACCGAAATAAAATATCAAAAGCCAGTTACATGCAAAAGCCAGTAAGGGAAGTATTTCATGCCATTTAATCTAATGCATATTTCAATTAATAGGTACTTATAAATACATAAGAGATATCCGAACCAAAAGAAGTATAAAAAATAGTATGTAAAAATAAATAAATAATTAGTACAAAGTAACAATAGCAGTAGTGATGTCTGAGGTTATTTGTAAAAAAAATTAATTGCTTCATTTAAAATATTTTATGCTGACTACGTTGAATACGTTAATTTGACGCGATAGTCTGCCGCACATTTAAGATATAGGTATAATATAATTAAAATAGTGTTTTTTTTGTAATACCTATATCTATATAATTTGATAAGAAATCACAGTCAAAATCTTGTGTACCATTGGAAGTACCTAAATAAAACGCCCACCTTTACAAATTTTACAATCATGAATCACTGTTGGAGGTAGTAGACGTTTTACCGGCAGTTTTGTTAGATTTCACGAGAATAACAGACTAGAGTCTCATTCATTGACTAACTTTAGCTCAATATAGGTACTAATCTATGAGTTAAAGGTTGCTTTTTGTATACTGCATTAAAACGGACAGACACGCTTGTCTAATGCGATTTTTTAATAGCTATACCTATACTTTAGCTGACGCCTATATGCAAAGTCGCTCTAACAATAATTACTATTGTTCATATTACATTCAGACTTTTTCTTTAAATTTAATTGATCAGCTACGATGATACTAAATCGTTTATTTACTTCCGAGACCCATATGAAGTAACAATTGCGGGTGGATAATACACATTTTCGTGGTGACACGTCTGCAGTGTTTAAAGCACGCAACCCACGGAAGTCCACCTGTACATACGAATGTACCAAAAATATCTTATCTAAAATAAACTGTTCATAGCTTGAATTGCTCACTACATGTTTAACATTTATTTCTTGTAAATATTTTTTGTATTTACAATTGTAAATAAAACCACCGTATGTAGGTATCTAATAAATAATTACCTATACGATTGAACTTGCGTAAAAAGTAATGCAATAAATATTTTTTTCTAACCTAATCGTTAACGCACTCATAGCTTTTGTGTTTCATTGTTTCCTTGCGAGAATTGGTAATTTATCTTACAACATTTATAACTCGGTTTCACTTAGATAATTTTCATTAAAAACATATTCTTGTATTACACTGATGTGGTGTGGAATGTTTGAGCGTGGGTATTAATCATGTTTGTGTTATCTCCAATAGTTTTTTTTCGCATTCACTTAATAGAAAAGTGGATAACGGTGTTATCGCTAAGTAGGTAGTATTGAGTAACATAATGTGGGACAAAATGAGTTCAATGTCAACAATGTGTGATGATTTGTGTTGTTTACTGTTTTTAATATTTATTATCAGTGGAAAATATTATGTAAATCCGTAATGAATAACAAATGAATATTTTATAACATTACAGTACAATTAAATAAAGCGTAGGCTTCTATAAATTATAGACGATTATTGTTTCATGAACCGCACTCTAGATTATCTTTCATTGTTGTTATATACAAAAATGTCATATACATGCCTACTTAAGTCAATATATTCTTTAAACAACGTATAAATGCAATTTCGAAGAAAAATAAAAATAAAAAACCCTCGATTAATGGAGGTATGCGTCTTTCGGGGTTTCAGATAAATTGAGATATTTTTATTTAAGCGATTTTGTTTTGTTTTCTTGGTTTGTCTACCTTCCTAATAACATGTTTTTAATTCTTTGCTCTGTGGTGGATACATGATTTATATTTGCATTTATTTTCAATCTTCTATTTATATTACTAAAACCGAGCCCACATTACGTTAGTATGGTGTCTGAGGGAAGCTGCTTTATATCAATTTATATTATATCGTATCACTAACAATATGTAGGTACATTTAACATAATTATATTTTAAAAAACTCAGTATTAGTTTAGAAGCATCAACGAAAACACTGAAGCGAATTTACCAACTCGTATCTACCGATGTGCGACGAGAAGATTAATTAGGTATATAAAAAAGGAGATAGAAGTCGATAAGCAGATTACCAAATTCAAAATATATGTAAACCGCTACAATGTATTTTGTATTGTAAAATGTATCTTCGCGTCATTACCTACTAGATTTTTGTTTATTATATTTTGTTCTTATCGCAGAACGCGTCGCATCGTAATGTAGTCTCAGCCTAATAAATAAATGACGATAGACACTCAATAATGTTGTTTTAGTATAATTTAACTCGTACACGCAATGTTGTTGGCATTGTATTAATCGAATAGTAATTTCATTTAATTCAGTAAATTTTTATTACTGTAATTAGCTCTTCATTAGGTGTCAAATGTTATCAATCACATAATTAACTTACGAATTGTTAATTATTGAGTAACAACTGATGATATTAATCGTAGTCGGTTCATTAACAACTTTGGAAGTCAACGACTCTGATCGGAAATGCACTTAACTGCAGTCGTTAATTACCGTTAAAGGCACACGATTATTTGAATATTTTTGTTGATCTCAATACCTACATTGAATTCAAAGATAACGATACAACAGGTTTTGTATGAGAGAGCGAGAGAGAAAGAGATGGAGAGAAAGAGAGAGAGAGAGAGACAAACATATTTATTTTTTATTTTGATAATTAAAATATATTAAAGAAATAATGTGGATTCATGTAACATATTTTATCTATAGATTACTAGTACCCATAGATATGTAGGGGAAGCCCGGGCAAGACGCATATGTTAAGGGAAAATGTAAATAAAACAACATCCTGATAATCAATAGAACTATTTGCACTTTTTATTTGTACTTTGGTCAATCGTCTTTGGAAAATAACAATTAAAATTAAGACACTTAAACACTTATATAAAAATATTAATCGTTAAAAAAAAGCTGTCAATTATTCGTTTTGCCCGGGGGGGTCGGGCAAAAAGGATATACTAATGGAATGTAAATTATTCTTGGCATTCATCACAAAAAAAAACTGCCAGTTCCTTCATAAGAGGTGCAGTCCTCATGAGCACAACTTCTGCACTGATTACTCTGAATCTAGTCTTCTGTTGGGGGTTCGGTGTATCAGCGCACACCAAACAGTAGTATTCAACATTTCGAGCTTTTGTCATGGCATCGTTTCTTCTTTGTTTTGCTAGGGCCTGCTAAATCAGAAATTTTAACTTTTTCATTATTTACCTTTTTAAATTTTATACCTTGATCAGCTTTGACAGATGTAGATGTTAACACCTCCGATTTGCGACCTGTTTTGGGAGCAGCCATAACTGGTATGGGTCTGATTTGTAATGGTGTAAGATTCGTTGCAGATGTTGCATAATTTCCTCCTTCTAAGTTAGTTGATCCTTCTTAGACAAGGTGGAAACAGGCAAAGGTGTAATAAGCAACACAGTTTCAGTTGTTGTGCGTTGGTAGTGTGCTGAAGATTCAGGTATTGCCTCTATAGGAGTTGCAGATGTAATTTCAACAAAAAGTATTCGCCTTTACTGCCTGAAAATCATTTGAAAATACTAAACGGGCAAAACGGATACCCTAACCGTTTTGCCCATATCCCTTTTGCCCAAAGTACCAATGTATACAACAAGTGATGAATTGAAATATTGAAAACAGGTAAATAAAAAATAATAATCACAAATTACAGTCTTTTAAACCAACAACAGAATAAACAATCATTATTTATAAATAACTGATTGGTAATGTAAAAAGTTGGCGTACAAACTTTTGCAAAAATCGTAAGAAAACAACGGAAATTTCTTTTTTTTATCTACACAACATATACTCGCGTTTATTGTTTTGGTTGAACTATCATGGCATTGCCGGCCGCAAGTGCAAGACCTGGACAAAGCACAGTCACGTCATCTATTGTAGTTTTCTAGAAAAAACGATTATTCTTCTTACCTGCCCTATGCTTCTTGCCCGGGTTTACCCTATATTATACAAAAGCGGCCATGTTTATTTGGCGCATGCGCCCTAGCTGTGTCGATACATACATCAGGACGGTCTCATCTCGCTCTGTGTGTACCTTCTCCATCTATAAATAAAAACATTGACTCACGCGCACACTAAACTTCATTCAAAGTGAATCTTTAGTTGAATTGCTACATTATGTTGCAGTTATTCTGTC
Source organism: Tineola bisselliella (assembly GCA_028551675.1). Lineage (NCBI taxonomy): Eukaryota > Metazoa > Arthropoda > Insecta > Lepidoptera > Tineidae > Tineola > Tineola bisselliella. The sequence continues at coordinate 66,800 of JAPWLS010000015.1, read as the reverse complement.
AAATACATGTAGATAACTGTCCGCGCAACGACTACTCCGCCATTTTAATTTCCAACTTATTCGTGTTATAAGAGGGCACTTGATTCGTTATTTTTGTGTCTGGCTCGAGACGAATTTTTGCTTCAGTCGCATTGGACACGTTTATAACCCGACATTAGCCAACAAATCAGTGTAATAGTCATTTTCAAAACACCAACACGGCGATTATTTAGGTTATAGCCCATTATATATCATTTCTTTGAGATATTGCGACGTTACAACGTAGAAACTGTCTTTGATTATTAGGGCGCATATACATCGTAGGGAATTAATGGCCGACATATGTTTGCAAGGTCGAGATATTTTTTAACGTCCCGTAGAAAACATTTTATTTTTTAAATATAAAATAAGCTTTCACATTTATTATAAGTATTTAAAACACTGATGGTCTAATAATAAAACGTTTTCGTTTTTAATGTAAATCTAATCTATGTAAAATGCTAATTTATTTGTTTCCTAAAATTAAGTAAAAATAATTGAAAAAAGTCAATATTTACGACTCTTTAAATCAAGGATATTACCAATTTATATTCGGAATTGGAAATTAATTTTCAATGTGACATTCATTAGTGGATTCAACTTGTTAACATATTTAGAGTGTATATCAAATATTTTAAAATAAATAAGCATTTATTTTAACATTTTATATAATTTATATTGTAGATCAATTAATATCATATTATTAAAATTGTAGACGTATTGTAGCGATGTCTGAATTTATTCGCGTACATGTTTTAACAAATTTTCATAGACTAGCCGGCTTACCGTCGTATTTGTTTTGATTCATTTAATCCGAATGTTCAAAATCATTGCAGTTCCATTTGTGTGATGTTGCTTTCGAAACATCGGATTAAAGTAAACGTCCGATTAATAAATAATAAGGAATTAGTTTTAAGCAAAAATTTATTGCGAAGAAAAGTCTATAATAATAAAATTAATGATGCACTTAGATTAGATGCCCAATTAGCGCCGGTTTATTTTATTCATAAATTACAAAAATGGCTCTAAAAATGCTATAAAAATCTCAAATAAGAGTCATAGCTATTGTATGCAAAATTGTATAGCTAATTTAGTGTGTACTCATACTGTTTATTAAAATAGACCACACAGGCATGGTTTCTAAATACCTACATGTTAAATAAATGCACATAAATATAAATATACAGTGACCCCAACCTAAGATACTCTTCCTTGTGGCTAACAAAACCAGGACCAGGCCCACACTCTAAACGAATATAAAATATTATATTACAATTATAATAAGTTAATAAACGTATGTTTCCATCAATAATCGAATGCGGGACTTCCGTGTAACAAACTAACGCGTAATACGCATTCCTTGGTATTCCCCTAAACATGCCGACATGTGTAGTTTCATTTATTAACTTAAATATACATTTTAATGCCTAAATTAAGCTGATGTTGATATGGTTACTGAGTGAGCTAAATGTTCTTAAACAAGTTTTGAGCGAACGTGGTCGATTAGGTAAAGGCGTGGGGAATATTATATGCCTTGGAAAAATTGACACTAACAAAACAAAAGATATTTTAACTAATTTAAAATAGGAAATCGGCTTACTTACTATCGCGTATATTTTGATTTCTTTAATCTAATTTAAATTTTCAAAGCTATGAAGGTAAAAAATTCTAGGCGAATAGTCTTTTAAATTAATTGATCATCCTCGCAAATAACATAAGACATCAATAATAGACATATGTACCTACCTATTTGAAGTTTTAAATTTTTTTGTTGAAGATTTTATACAAAAGCGAAACCTGAACTTTATTTAATTGTACTATACACTAGAACAATAAAATAAAAATGATTAATATTATGACCATACAGCGATCGAATGAATAGTTGAATTTTCAACTATTCATTCGACATCTGCGATAAAGCAATGCTTATTTAATATTAATTGTTGAAGTTTTGCATTAAAATAATGTATTACTAATTAGGTAATCAATTAAATGTGCTGTAAGTTTTTTTACATTGTTGTGAAGTAGGTACTTTAATATCTGTAAGTGGCTACGTTTCTGCTACGACTACTACGCGGCTGTAGCCGACGGTTGCGGTTATGTATTCTTTTATTGTTATTGGTAATTATGAGGTATATAAATGGTAAATAAAATTAAAAATTAATAATTGTATTTTTCTTCCAGGTACCAACCAATAAAGTGAGGCACTACATGTACCAAATACATTATTTAACAGGAGGTATTTAGTATTTCAAATCTTTACCTATAAAAATATTATGTAATAAACAATCCATTTCAGTTAGAATCAAATTAGCATAAACTACAAAATAACGAAACAAAATAACATAAAGATATTATTTAGATTAATAGGCATCGATAACAGAAAATTTGATAAAATAAGCAACTGCAATCATGCGTTCTAACATAAAGTAAATGGTTTACCGGTGATGGACATCCAAGGATAACGCGGTATATCTGGTAGCGGTTGTGCAGATGGCTGTGAACAAGCTGCTCCCAAGGCGTCAGCTGATGCAGCTGATGCGACTGAAGCTGCAGCAGCTTGGTGATAAAATTGCGCCGCCGCTGCCATGCTTGCCGAAGCTGCAGATACAGCCGCTCCACCATTGTGTTGCCCCAGAGCGTAGTTGACCATTGGATCCGCAGCCACTGCAGTTGGATAACGGCAGCTCTTGTCATCGGCAGAGAGTCCTCCACTGGCGAAAGGTACGGTACCTCCAAATTGCTGGTGGTGCGACACGTAAGGATACATTCTGGCCGGGGCACCTGGTGAGGCACTAGACGAAGAGGATGAGCGCTGAGGACTACCAGCACCTGGACTTCCAGCGCCCAGAGCCGCGGCTCCCAGACCGCCAGATATTGAGGACGGCAGCGAAGTCGAAAGCGAGGACAAACTTGCCTCTATTTGTGAAGCACCCGCGCCCGCGAATAAGTTTTGATGATGGAACTGGTGATGGTACTTTGGGAGCATGCTATCGATGATAAACTTCGAACTCATCGCTCGGCGGCGACGCGGCCCGCTCGCGTTCGTACGCCTCGCGGGAGATGCGTTTATCGCCGGCTATTCGGATCGATTCTCACGCGTGCACCTCTACTATGGCCGCGGATCGTTTATGACCCGCGTATGAGGCTCTACGACTCTGAATTCCCCGTCGTGGAGAACGTTACCGCGGCCCTCGCAGCCGCGCGCTAGTCGGTGAGATGGCATCATCACATCCACAAGAGCGAAGGGGACAGCCTACCGGAGAGGGGCGCCGAAGCGCGAGATGTACGGGCCGCGCGGAACGATCTCCGTCTCATTAATTCCTACCTGCGTGACTCGTATTAGAAAGAGATAAAAGGTTTTTACTAACGACCATTCGGCGAGCCATTGTTCGTAATGGCGCCGTGAGTCGTATTCCCCGCGACCCCTCTAGTACACCAATAGTAAACCGTCGTAGAACATTTACCGCCAATCACAAACCATTCCGGCACTTCGAACTGTCAAAATGGACAGTTTAATAGTAGACCGCACATATTAATAATATTATTAATAATATTTTAAGCGGGTATTTTAAAAATTAAAAACATATATCTAATATGGATCTTTGAACTAAAAGGTTTCCACGAGAGAAACTTACCTCCAGACATTATGTAAAAATATTTGTAAACTCTTGTAACTAAAGTTAAAACAAGAGTCAATTTGAAAATTACCGTTTAATAGAGATAAAATAATTGTTTGATTTTACCACTAACATATACTATATAAATACATATTCGTTAATATCTAAAACAAAACACTGTTCAAATACATTTCAGCATATAAGTAAGTGTCAATAGTGCCAGTTCCATAAATTATAAATTAATATGTTAGATTTAATAATATTGAAAAAATAATAATTATAAAATACCAATGATGCGATGTAGTATAATACCATCCACAAGTTGAACGGGTATTCTTCATCTCTTTTACAACAGAACTCCCATCTCTTTCGTTTATTTCATTCATCGCAACAAGTCGTAACCACAACGATAGCACGTGCAATAAGCAACTTTACAACTCACGTTTTAAATTTTAATTTATCTAAACATTTTATTGTGTTATGATATTTTATAAAGTGAAAGCGTTTAGTGCATGGTTTTTATAGGTCTGAGTTGCCTTTTCAGCTTTATCAGGTCGAAGTACAACGGTGTGGCAGTAGAACATCGCATAACTATAGGTTTTATGTTATTATTGTGATGTTTTTTATAGATTCACGATGGATATATTCTGTAGGTCAATTCGCTTTTATATGACCCTCTCTGATATTACTCTATTTATTTTATTGCATTTTAACTATTTTAAATTAAATTATAATCATTTTACAATCAGACCTGGCTTTTTTTACATACCTATAAATTGTTATTAATAAAAAAAAGAAATCTTTAAAAATTTTTATTTATATTCATCATAAAGATATATTCAACTAATGCATAAAATTATAATGTAAAAAATCTAATAAGACAAACAAAATACTGTAGACACTCGCTCAGTGAAGTCAGATTAAAAATTATTTAACCACTTAGCTGAGATGGGAAAGCGAGTTACCTAATTTGCCACGCATTGTTCTGTAAATTAGTTGTAGAATATCAATTAGTATTTACCATAAAAATAGGTAATTAAGAAAATTTAAATATATCAAGTCATTTTTATTTAAAAAATTTTTTCTTCATGTATGTGTTTCAAAGTTTTTTCTTATAAGAAAATGAAATGATATAAAAACCAATATTATTTCTAAACTTATTTGAAACTTTTTATTCTGCCGCCCCACTGTAGTAGGTATCACTGGAACTGGCCTCTTTAAACCTGCATAAAACGACTCACCGATCAGTCTAACATAACACCAGGCGGAGTATGATCACATCTCAGAAGGCTACAATAAAAAATATTATTCAATAAAATATTCACTAACAATTAATACATTCGCCATATTTTGAAATAATTTCTAATGTGATGAAAATGAATTCCTAAAATTGATAATTCGTTTTTGTTGGTATTTCGATTCCAATTGGAAATAATTACTAATACAATTGACTAATAATATTTTAAAACTAAATGAAATCTATCAAATTGGATTCAACCGTAAATCTATAAACATTTATTTTCTTTTATATGAATAACAAATATCAGTTGTAAATTCAATTAAATTTATGTTGCTTTTAATAGAAATTAATTTAAGGTACGACACAGTGTCTCATGAATGTCCAAATGTTTGATTTATCAAGTGCAATGTCATGATATGCAGGTGGGCGTGGCAGCGATGCGCTGTCCATCGTAAAAGTGGCGAGCTCTTGGGAAAATTTACATCGATCGTTGGTAAGATTTAACGAGCCGTTTATAGGCTTTTTACCTTTAAATTTGATATAAAGTTGCCACATCTATGTTTGAAACAACTCGCATGAATATAAACATAGTTTCATTTTTATAGACCTAAACATTGAGTTAAATATTCTAGAAAAGACATGTCTAACAAATCTATGCGTAACTATTTGTATTAGATTGGGCACAATTGAAGTATTTAAAATAAATAGACATATAATTTAATCAAGTAAAATCTAATTTGTTTTGTAAATATTGGTCCACCAATCAACACAAGTAGGTAACAACTTTGCTTCTAGCGTCATCTCTATTAGGTATATTTAACCTAAACAATATAAACCTGAATGAGTTTTATTGTTAATAAAGAAATTGTTATTATATCAAGTTTTTTTACGAAGCTTATTTATTTACTAGCTGTTGCCCGCGGCTTCGCTCCCGTTAAGAAGTATTATTATTAATTAGGTATAGTTTTTGCGGCTTTATTTTTGTTTAGCGTGTGTAAAAACGTCTTTATCATAGTAGCTCCAATCTTTAGTTTCAGTTCAATCAGTCGAAAATCTAATAAGATTTACAAACTTTCATCCCCTATTTTATCCCCTTAGGGGTGGAATTGATCAAAATCCTTTCTTAGCGGATGCCTACGTCATAACATCTACCTGCATGCCAAATTTCAGCTCGATCCGTCCAGTGGTTTGGGCTGTGCGTTGATAGATCACTAAGTCAGTCAGTCAGTCAGTCACCTTTGAGTTTTATATATATAGATTAAAGTAAATTTTATGTTGATTACTAGATTTATTATGAGAATGTTATTTGAATAAATATTTAGTATTTACTAATAAGTATGTATTTATAATTAAAGTCATGAAAAGGGTTGCAAAATTTATTAATTGGATAGGAGAAGAGCAATTTCCCACGCAGCTTTCTAAAGTTTAATCTATAAATACTTATTAAATGTCAGTTGTACCAAAGCAGAATAAATATTAAGTAACACCATGTCTTTTAATAAAAAATATTAAACAATAAAAAAAATACTTACCAAATTCCTGCTCCTAAATATCACCTGCCTGAAAAACAATAAATTAAACATTAAAATTGAATTTTGAAATTATTAACAACATAATATTTTACACTTTTACGCTAGGAATAACATTGCTACGCTTACATTATCAATCCGGTCAATGTTACAAATAAATAACTTATATATTTACTAGTAGCTATATCAGCAGTTTTATTGAGGTAGTTTGATTTTTATTTGAGATTACAAAAAGGAATTACTTATCAGAGAAATTAGTTCGAAAAAAAAGCCGAAACATAAACAAATGCAAAAACAAAACAAAACTGAAATAGCACTTGTGTTTGTGTATTTTGTCTCTGTCGCTCAGTGGTTGCAGTCGCATATGAACGCAGAGAGAGAATGGACGTATCAGAGTTTGCTTTTGTTCGATTGACGAGACTTCGCCGACAGAGCAGTTGCATTTATTCAGCTATCTGAACTTTATTTTGAAGTATTACAATTGTATCTTTTAAAAATAAAATAAAGCAATTTTAAATTACTCAAATTGTTCAACTCCTGTGTACTTATTATGCACATGCTCAACTCAAACTTTAGAAAACGATTATAATGATTTATGGCCGTAATTTATATTTTTCTGTAATGTTTGTACGTGACCAGAATACAACCAATTACATCTGCTAGTATCCGACCTATGTCATTTTTCAATTACTTATGAGTAAAACTTTTTGTTTTTCTTCTGAATATCAAGCGTATACAGACAAAATGGGTTTTCAGCGTTCATCCTACAATGTGTGTACTGTTTATCGTTTAAAAGAAATACATTTACGAATTTGTTAGGTATTTGTAGTCTGTACCTGTAAAAGGAAATTTTAATTTCATGTTCAGAAAAAGACCAGAAGCGGCGAGGAATTTGTGTGGCATAATAAGTGAGATTGTTGCGAAATTTGTTAGAAGAAAAAGAAAGAGGGCGCGCTGCCTTACGCGAGAGGTTAATATGGATACGCCGCCAACGTTACTTAACTCTAGATATAAGATCTTCCAAAAATCACATATCATCAAGAATAAACACAGTAAGAGAAAGAAAAACATCAAACTACATATTTTCTGATATTTACCTATATTTAAAAAATGGGCATTAGTTACATAAACTGATAAATGCACGACATAATTTTATGATTGTATAATATATGTCCCATGTTGATTGTATTGATTTTGTTTTAATTTTTTTTTTCAAAATTGTAAAACACACCAATTTGGTAAAACCAATAAGAATATTTCTTATAAAAATGAAACCGAGGTGACGACCCGGCGACGTGATTTTGAATATGAAAAAGAAGGTCATTATAGTTAGGTGTTATGCTCTATCGAATAGTGTAATGAATTTTCCTACCTTAATCACAAATTAATAAGACAAATAGAGAAGAAACAACATCCTTAATCTATTTCCCTTTAAATTGTCCACAGTTTTCTTTCGCATGGCTGGGGCGCACGTGTAAGTGGCAGCTTCAATATTTATGTGCAATTTTTCCACTCGCCCACCCCTCTATCCCTATACTTTCCCTAAAAGATAAAGAATGCAGCATCTCTTCCTATCTTTCTAACGGTGCGTGTAATATAAACATACCAAAAATGTTTTAATAATATCTATACACTTCAAAACTGTTGCAATAAGGCGCTATCATTTCCCACTATCACAAATAAAAATAATATTTCAATATTTCTTCACATTTATAGAATTAGAATTCCAATAATATTGTATAGGTACCTACCTAGTCTTGCAAAATATACGGATGTTAATTATTAACTTATTATTAATAATACGAAATAAATAAATAAACACCCGCAACTAGATAATAATTTCATGAAAACTTAACGATGTATAGGTAGATAAATAATTTTTAATTTATTTAAATCTGGATCATCGTGTTTTATATCTTAATAATTGCCAACCGATTTAAATAGCGTATGGTATGCGGGTAGAGTGTGCTCTTATGGGCTACCTGGAGGATTTGATGACCAGATGATGACATCAAAAATAAGTAACAACAATAAAAAATACGATAAATCTAGAGATATACTAAAGTAATCATAGAAATAATGGTAACTACTATTAATGGCATTTATTCAAAATCTCTAAAATAACAATGATAACAAAAACACGTCTCATCGAAGAACCAACTGATATTATAATATTTAATATGTAAAATATTACGCCTGAAATGTAAATAGCCAAAACTTGCTCAGCCTAACAAGCACTTGGGAACAACTCAAATTCACCCCGGTGACACTCATAGGGTGGAAATACAGTGCATCTTATGGCAACTAAAGTGGGATTTATGTATCTACACACAAGAGAATAATAAGTTAGAATAAAACCATTAGTAATGGTCCTCATGAAGTAGTCTCAGCTTAACAGTCAAAATACACACTTACATTCCCATACAAAACAATATTATTCAAATAAAAACAATTTCAATTTGTTCCTAAATTGAAACGGAGAGCAGCCGGCAGTGTTATTACGTTTGGGCGGAGGTTAACGTTCACTACGGTCGCTACAGCCTGTAAAGTAGCGATAGAACCTCCTTTCTCCGCCCCACAGACTCATCGCCCATAACCACAGCTTCAGGCTTTGCCGAAAGCTTCCATGAACGCCTCAAATTTAGCGACTTTTCGCACTGAATAGCTCCGAATGTCTTTATGTGACATTTAGAGGTGTATATGGCAGCGTTAGTAAAGTAGCGGATTTTTCCGAGCTTTTCTCGAAGGTTTTTGCAAGAAAAAATTTAATACTTGATGGATAAAGCGATCGATGTGTTATGGCACGCGTCATCCTTACAACGTTTACGGCTGGGTTATGGGAAATACATAGTCACGGTATTTCTTATTTAGCAAAATATGCCACCTTTTTTATTTTCAGCGTTTCTTGGTACGTTTACTTAATCTATGAATTTTTTGCTCGACTAATTTTCTTTTCTTTATGTAATATTTTCTTTTCTTTTTGCAAACTTAATTCTTAGTATCTCCATTTACAAATTCTAAACGATGATTGCAATCTGATATACCTATTAGTAATAAATATTAATCATTGAAAATATATTTAAATAGTTATATTAAAATCAAACATTATTAAGTAAGAATTAACATTATTAAATATTGTCAAATGTTCTATGTTATACCTAAAAATATATCATTAAAACATAAACATTAACAAATGTTAAATTGTTCGTAATGTTTCATATGCGTAGTTCCGAGTTAAGGTATATAGTGACATCTGTGAGCAAGTAGCGAAACTTTTTTGCAAGCTTGTTGCCAAATGCTTCCACCGCCGCCACCACATGCCTTCATTCATATAAGATTTTAAATGAGCCCTTAATTTTAAGTCTTGTTTAAATATACAAAATAATAACCAATTAATAATAGATGTTAAAATATATAAATGTAAATGAAAATTTATATTAAAATTAAAGTAATATTTACTCGCGCCATCTACCGAAGGGCGTTGAAACTTTTTAAAGGGGTGGGAAATGCAAATGACCAATGCACGATAAATTTGCAAGGTAGCTAAGATTATGTATTACTGCGTTATAACTTGAATATTATAACAGGGTACCACTTATTTCTTTATTAAAAATAATGTGCTTGTAACACGAGAATTATGCTTCACACTAAGCCGACATAGCGGAAGTGATAGCTATTTTTATTAAAAAATTTGCCATAATACCTAATATAAAGAAAGAGCTATCTAAAAATGATATGTTCTTTAATAGGTATCTAGTATTATGCGGACAAACAAATCATAACATAAAAAAAGCTGATCACGTAAACATTGTATAACTGAGTATATTTCTATGGCAACACATAATGTTTTCATTCTCACGTACGCCGTGATATATGACTGTATATAACATTTATAAGCCTCCATAATGACGACACCTACCGCAGCCATTTTTTTTCACACGCAATTCTTTAGGATTTTTATCACGTAAATTTTCCGCTTGAAAGGGAAATCCGATTGTCATTCTATCCAAGTCAGTAGCTTCCTTCGAACACGTGGTGGTGAAGTTTAACAAACTATTTAGTGTCACGCATTTTTGTTTTATAAATTTATAATTTCTTTTATAAAGTTACTGTAACTCGTATACAAAAGACACTAGTATATACATTTATATAAGTATAGGTAGTAGATAGTTATAATGTATGAATTTCGTATGTATTCGCATGGAATAAATCTCGTCTTTTATAAGATCGTTAATTGAGCGTGTTAAATAATATATGTTTAGTCATCGAACTTTTACAACAAAACAATAAAGGATTTCAATATATGTATATTTATAATATAATTGCTCACATTTTAATAAATCTAATTAAATAAAATAATAATTTAATACACAACTTTAAGTGAACTTGACGGACTGTAACACGTTATTGTATTTAGTGGTAATAGAGATGCGGCGGTGCAGTAGGTACTAGAGCATAAACGAGGGGTGTGTGGAGAATGGTTACATAGACTCACAAAATATGCACAGTTGCCGTAAGATGGTGCTACTAGTCTTGCTACTCCTAGTTCCAGTTTTGTCCGTTAGATGTCGTGAATAAATTATAACTCGCGCTTTTTTAAAATAATTTATTTTGTACATAATTATTTTTGTATAATTTAACTTTAATAGACGGGCTTATCAAACTTTTTACTTAAAACATGTTATCGAATATTATTATATTTAATCTTCCATTATTTAATATATTTTATTATTATTGTTAAAATCTACCTACGCCATATTTCCTAGTGTGTTCAGAAGTCATAACTTGTATGTTTTAAATTTATATGCAATATAATTTCTATTAGAAATTTGAAACAGTTTGCAGTTTCAAACTTATTATTATGAACCTAGGATCATATACGTCAGTGTATTATTATTTTAGCAACAAAGAGTAATAAAATGTTTAAAGTCTAACCAGGTATAACTATAACGTTAAACGCAACTCATAAAAACAGTACAGAGCATCCTTTTAAACCATACTTTTGAATCATAAAGTGCATTTCTTTAACATTACTTGTTTTATTGGTATGTCCCTAGGTGAAATTTTTAACTACTTTTCGTAAAGAGTTACAAAGAATAGGCTTATTGTTAAGCTAGTGAATAATAGTTTTGATATTTATCTAATATCTGCGGTAAGTTGGGAGCGTTATTCATGTAGTTAAAAAAACTATGTGATCGTGGCGAAATAAACGCAATAGTAAGTAATAATTTGTAAGCAAAAGGAGTTATTCATTTGTTTCAACGCTTAAGTCGTAGTAGTGTAACTTGAAGATGAAAAGATGCTTTCACTGCATTGCAAAACAAATGAATGACCAAATCGTTTTGATATTTATACGTCATGTATACTGGTGACGAAGAAGGGTATGTTGAATGCGATAATTTGGATTAACACATTCTAATTGGTAGTAAAAAATGTAAAAAAAACATCATATTTTTTTGAAAATTGATGAAAATAGTAGTTTATCTTGTCTAAAGTCTTTTCCTGTAACGTGTAATATTGAAAGTGTATATATACAATATACATATCATATATTAAAAACTATCAATAATAATTAGTTATACTATAAATAAGTTCTTAATGCTGACCATAAAATCATCAACCCTTTGAGGTGTAATAAATTAAAACGCCACATCCGTCAAATAACATGAGTATTTAAGGGATTATAACCTTTAGTATTGTGTTTTAAAGTTCAAATTGCAAACATTTATTTCTGAATGGAATACCTGTTTGTACAACTTGTTGTGTAAGCAATTTGTTCAACAATGACTTTTCTATCGAGCTAATAATTGTTGCTTTTTTAATACAAACCTTTGATGCAACGGAACATCAGTATTTACTTGCAATCCAGTGCTGTGGTCTCTTATTTGGTGTGAGAAGTTTTAACAATAACGTGCAAATGTACTTTCTATAATTATAATTATGACTTCAAATAGGTAAGGTATATTTTTTTAATGAATTTGTCATATATTTAACTAAAACTATGTATCTATAAATAGTTGTTTATTATTATATTTTTGATGGAAATATTATTCAATATTCTAAAAACTACTGGAAAAGATCAAAGTGACCGTCAGCATTTAAAGTGTTAGCCATGACAGATTTAAATAACAGCGACGATTATTTAAATTGTTATTATCTAATATTTTTCATAGTTTTATAGATACTCAATTCCTAGTAGAGATCTACGTTAACATTTTTATATTAAAACTATAATCGACTACTAACCATCCTTGTTATAATGTTATCTAAAGTTATCCGCGAATATTTACTATAAATAATGTACACTTTTACAGTTTCGCCAAGACGACGATGACTTTTAAAACGTCGGCTTAACCTAATAAAGAGTGAACGTGACAGTAAGCCGCATGAAGTCCATATTATACTGTTAACTTCACACGATATATACTACACATAACATATAGTAGAACACATATATCACATGACTTATAATGGAATTGCTCAGACATTGACATTTGTCACGTAACATAGTAACGATATAAATGTCAAATGAGTAGGGCCTTTTAGTTTTGCACCTTAAAAATGTATTTACTTTTTAATGTAAATGACGATTCTCACAATATGAATATCCTAACAAAGAAATTAATTTATCCGTCGTCATTTTTAAATACATTACTCACGCAATATTCGGTCCCACAGGACATGCCAGACTTAGCGTGGCTGCGTAACCGGTAAAACAATCACTGTAGCGACATCCAGTCATCGTATTATATATAAAATTATTATTATGAAATGTCAATTATATTGCGTTTTAATTGTTAATAATAATGTTAAATAAGCATTCATATTTTTGTATTTTATTTTATTCGCATACAAACATATGATAAAACTTATATGAACGTTAATAAATCATTGTTAATTACGCTATAAACAACAAACTTCGTAAAATTTGTTTTCCTAAGTAAATAATATTTTGACGTTTACGACTGTGTCGTTATTGTATCTTACAATTTTGTATATTGAACGATGTTCTGTTGATTTTATATATTAATTGTAATTTTAAAATTCAATTTACATCATATTTAGGGTAATGCAGTGCAGTCGCATATGAAAATGAGACAAAAAGTGTCATACATTACCAACATGAAAATATTTGTTGTCAATGTGCATAGGACTGCTATTTTTTACTTTGTTGTGTAAATAATTATGTACACGCCTAATGAAGTCGACATATATTTTTCAAATATGATTGTTTTAAAATGTAGTGTAAAATAATAATTGATAATATGCACATGTGTTACAATTAATACATGTAGAAAAAAGAGACAAGAATTTGTTTTCGTTAATTTCAAATTATAATAAAAATCTTCACAGTTAAGTAATTTTATTACTGCATTTATTTAGCGTAACAAGAATTTAATTAAAATCCAAAAAAAACTTAATAAAAACAAATATTTATTATAAACGTAAGCTAATAAAAATTTAAAACAAAAACAAGACTCTAATTGTAATTGTATGGATTAAGTAGTCTATGTAAACTTTTTGTCTTGTTAGCTTCAGTACATATCTACCTATCTTGTAGTTATTTCGATTCAAGACACATCCGCGAGGGTTGCGGACGAAACCAATTTAAAGTTTGCCAACTGGTAAAAAGCAAAAGTTCAAAAGGAACTTTGCTCGTCAAGCCGCTCGTCCTTTATTTTTACTTATTTTACAGCTCAAGCCCTTTACGAGCGGCGGCCATGTTGCCGAGGGCCAAGCGCTTATAGGACGTTGATTTCTTTTTCTTAAAGTTGTTTCACATTTCTGATATCTCACCCCATACGATTGCTAATTTACATACACTTGTTATTTTTTAAGTTATCTTTGCAGATTAACACTGAACCAATTGTGAAATAATATATAGCTTACATATATTTTAAATTATAAACAGAAATCTGTATTAAAGCCTAAAAGTATAAGCCTAAAAATTTAATTTGCATTTGTTTTTGAAGTTTAGATAGAAAGAAGGATATGAACTAAAAAAACATTATAAAAATTAAATTAATAATAAAATAATTAAGCAAAAAACTATTGGAAGCAATTAGGAAGAAATATTACGTAGAATTAGTTAAATTTTCCCGAATTCAGAGAGAAATGCCTTTACTTAAAAATTGGAAAAGTTTGAAGAGCAAATGAGAAGGACGTGCCGCTCGTGCCAGCGACCTATGCTAATCAGTTTGCCTTTAATCTGCCATCCAATGTAAATTGCGTCGTTTAAATCAACAATTAACAGACATTTGCCAGTTTCGGGCTTAAATTAGCGCCAACGCGAACTTTCCCCGATGCATTAAAATTGTATGCACTGTTTCCATTTCATGACGTCATTTCGAGTAAGCAATATTTGCAAATCCGATACATTCACTGATATTAATTTAAGAGAACTATTTATGTTTTTGTTTTATTTTAAATTTAAAAACAACAACATATTAAGCTAATTGCCACGTAAAATTGTATTTGAATTCAAGTAAATAAAGTTTTCTATTTTATTTTTCGAGATGGAAAATTGCACCGTGACGTGTCAGAGAACGAGCAAAGACACCTAAGTTGCAGACACTATAAGCTTTCAGAGAACTTTCAATTACGTTCGTAGTAATTAAGTGTTGAAAATAGACGGCGGGAAAGTTACTTCTATTAAATTAGTTTACTTTTATCGACTAAAGAAGTCCTCCCATTTTTGTTGAACATTTCTTAGCGTCTAACTCTTTAACATTATTTTCTAAAATTACTTATATTTTCATGAGAATGTAAAATCTCTTTAATAAATGTAGAAAGCAAGGAAATGCAATTAAAATCAGAGATTTAGATTGGAAAATAAATTTATGTTTCCAAATCACGCTAAAGTGAGATAAAATATTTAAATTATTGACTCTCAATTACTGTTAAATATCAAAGGTTTTTATTCTGAATTAAAAAGTTAAGTTTTCAACGTGAACGGACGACTTCATCCTTGTTATTAAACTGCATAAAATGTATTTAAAACCAATATCAACGGGGACCCTTCGTTAATTAGACAAGTGTCAATTATGTACTCATAAGAAAATAATGATGGAAATAATTTTGTGAGATAAACATTTTTTATTAAACTTTCACATTTCGGATTATTAAATTATTTACACATTATTCCTCAAACACCACTACGAAATTATGATTATACGTGTTATATTTCGTAATAGCTTACCTGCAATTGATCTCCCTTCCCCCTTTAATCGAATCTCTTGTATAATCTGGATTTTGGTAACTGGTATGTGATAGAGTAACTAACTTAGTTGAGAAATTATTTTAAAAATATTTATAATTAATTAGGAAATTTAATTTTTAGTATTTTCACAATGATATATTATGTCAGTAGGTATGCGTGTCATATAGTAAGAAATTACACACGGAAAACTAAAAAATAAGTAGAAATAAATCCATTATTCATAATATATAGGGAGGGTTGCCTACCCTTAATATTCTAACTTGTAGAAACTTAATTCGAATTTGAGGGTGGCGTGGAAGTTTGTAACGTGCGCCATGTTGTTCTGACAACCTTTAAAATATTGATATGTAAATCTGCATACACCTAACTGCGTAAAATAAATTAATAACATTAAACTTTATACAAAAAAAAAATAACCTAAGACTACTCACCATTATTTCCAACTTATTGTTATAATTTAGTAAGAAATTATAAAAAATTGGTCATCTAATTTCACAAGTTGATGCTACGAAAACTTGCTGTCGACTCCTACAAATTATTGGAATTAACAAAAATAAGAATAAAAAAATCAGACTTGCAGACAAAAGTTATGGGTGGTAAAATAAAAATAAATTTATGACGCAACAAGGAAGTATCAGTCGTTCGTACAGGACATATTTTGACGAAAGGGTTGAATAGCTTATTGTCTATGAATTTTTTACTTTTGTTATCTCTTTACAAAATAATTGTAAAACTTCATTGTAAACAATACCTATTGTCTCATTCTTCAAAGCTTTTGTTACTGCAGCATGCTTTACTTTGTATAATATAAAACATGAATTTCAATTAAAAATCTGTGAAAATATTACGATACTGGTTGCACTTTTGTAACTATATACTTAAGAATAAAGTCAATGAACTCGTGTTAAATCGTTTATTGCAATTGTTTGCTCAATTCGGGTGGAGGCGTTCGACCATAATTCAATTCATTACATCGGTTAAGAACAATCTTAAGCGTATATTTTTAACAAGCCTATACATATGTAAAAGATAATTTATTGCTAAAAATTACACAAAAGATTTGTAATAATATATTTTTTAGCTACTAGAATGCATTTCATAAAACGGAAATATGAACGTATGCAGCAAACACAAGCGAAAGCTTCATACGAAATTGGACACGTTATTGTAATGCAAATGTGAGTGCGTTGTCTGCCTTTAAATTACCCCTTCGGTCAGCCTGTATTTCCATCGGGATTCAGGGGAATGACCAGACATTAGTTGATCCCTCCCTTTTAAAACAAAATGACCTTTCCATTTTTACCCTCAAATAAAACACATAGTGTAAACTTTATTCCTCCCGAAATAAGGACGAAATTGCAACACTCAAAAAATACACCAAATAGAGGACAAACATGAGAGTATTTCATCGAGATATAGTGTTATGAGAGTTGCTAATGTGATAAAATATTATCTATGGCGTCGAGAAATTGCTTGCCCACAATTGTGCGGACAATAATTATGGGGTAATACGACGCATTAAGTCGGCTTAGAACGAGTTCGCCGGGATAATATCTGGTGATATTGTGAATGTAGATGCCGTGTAAGCTACGACTTCTGCTCTTAAAGCGGACATGAATAATACAGACCGCTTAGGACAATGCGATAATGTTTATCGCACCCTATCTGGTTGATGCTTTCTGCGGTCCATTACGAATGGTTTAAATTTTAGTTGGTTCCTTGTTGACATGTTAAAAACCATTAAGTGAATTAAAAAAAGAGGTTTAACTGGTCTTGTTTTATAAATGGATTGAAAGTGGTTTTGCTTACAACTTTACAATGGACACATTCAACTCAAAAATTTACGCACGTATCTACTTTGATGCTCGATTTAGTGTGTACGTGATTATATCCATACCTGTTGTGTTTATTAGTTTATATAAAGTAACAATAATATTTTCAATATAAAACAATATAGCGTAATAATGATAAATTATATTTCGTATATAAAATAAAAGCCTATATTAAGTATTAAACTAGTAAGAAATAATATTCAAATGAATAGATAGCTTGCTTTTACGCCCACGTGATTTAAATAATTTTTAAGTTCTTTTAGATACGTCACAATCTAATATAATCTAATACGAATGTAATCGTCTAGATATGGAATCTAAGTGAATTATTTTGGAAGAAATCTATTCATACTACAACTAAGCAACTGTAATACTCGTACGAGACGGAAATAACCAGACAAATAAAAGTAAATTAGGATAACCTCTCGGGAGCTTTGCTAGACATTTTCCTAAGGTAAGCAAATATTTGTTTCTTCCCACGTAGCATCTACAACAAAATTTAACAAGAAAAGCTTTCTTTGCACCTAATTTCTCACTGAATGTTTCAAAATAAGGAAATAAATTAATTCTTGTCAAAGCTATTTGAAGCGATTGTTGGCGCATTGACAGGAAGTGATTAATAATTACGATGGGTCACTTGTATAGTGTCATAATTACAGAAACTAGTATTAATAAAATTTTATAATAAAACAATCTCTAATATTAAAAGTTACAGTCTACATTTGAGAAAACTTATGATTTATATTACACGAACATACATAAATCATAAAAAATAATATTATTCATAAAGACCTTGTATCAAAATGTGTTTCTACCGATTAAATGCGGGCGGCTGTATTACATAAGCGGCTATATCGATTTATTTTATTCGATATTGACCGCAATTATGGCAATAATTCAGCCCATAAGACACAATAAAAGCCATCGAATATTCATATTATGGGGCTCTGAATCGAATAACTTAATCGGAATAGTCTATCGATGGTCGAGACCGCCTCGAATGAAAGAAAGTATCAATGTATCGGGTATTTTTGTTTTATTTCTTATACGTCCATAACAGGTAAGCAGTAAAAAGGTGTGGGATGTGAGAATGTCGAAGGAGTGTCGTATCCTTTGTGTTGGCTCATTTGTTCGGGCCCAGATAAACGTACTGCATTCACGGATGAGAATGTCACATGAGGTTTCTATGAGTATATGAAGTTCCCTGCATGTAGAAACCAGTTATGCAGATAACGTGGCTATAAGTTTACATTTTAAAGCTTAAAGATAGCTGATATTGGATAGGTAATTATTTTTGTGGTTTAATTTGCTGGCATTAAACACATAAGAATTGTACTTTAATATGTTATTCTATTTGCATTTACACATTATATTTATGATTGCTACTGGATAATTCATATATAGGTATATATTTAATATGTTTACCCGTACTATGACTGCTAGTTTTCATTTTTACAAAAGAAAAAAGGAAAAATTTCATAACAGAAAGTAGGTATGTCCAAAATTTAATATTAACCTCGGCTAAAGTGAAATAGTCGAAGGTAAATTCCTATTAGAATGTCAGTGGGAGGGGAAAGGACTGAATTTGTGGCCGACACCAGAGTCATTAACTGGCAATCTCTTTAAATCACTTGCGGATCCTCCCTTGGCACCAATCAAGGTAACCTTAAAATAAAGGGGAAAGACTTTCAACTAAATAGTTTATAATTAGGAATTGTCACTTACTATTTGAATCCTTCCTAAAATCTCAAGGTAATAAAGAAGAACTTTTCTTATATTCCTCCTTCGTCTTGCCTAATGTTAAATTAGAGTGAAGCCCGTGGCAGTGATAACTGCTATTTCAAAAAATCTCCCAATTAGGACACTTCAGGAAGTAGTAACTGGCCATATAATCAACGTCAGTAACATAACAATCTTTTAAAATCTCTCTAAGTATGCGCTCAGTATATTCAGAAATACATATTGTCTTACGTCTTGCTATTTTACGACACACACGACGTGAATTTTATCTATCTCTTCAAACGATTCCGCTCTAGCTCACAACGTCGACTATTGACTATAAATATAGGTTCAAACAATGTAATATGTTCATGAATATAAAATATAATTGCTAAACAAAAGGAACTCGTGAGTTAGATACTTACTTCTAATATCTTGTTATTTCAAATTTATGATTATTTTATTGATAATTTAATATAATGATGTTTTTAGCACAGCTATAGTCATGAAATAGTAAATACCTATGCATGTCTATGTAACAGGAGATTGATTGTATACACGTCTCTTAGCTCCAAAACAGTACTAATAAGTTTCATAATTATGTCCGATATTATATATGTATTTACGTAGGTATACTAGGTAGGACACCCTAGGAGTAAGGACACCCTGATAATCCCTACCTAAGGATAGTTGGTAGAAAACGCACTTAAGTATTATTAGATTTAAGTTAAAAATTGTACCTAAATGTTTGTTGTTTATATTCTACAGTTTAACTACAAAATTGTAATTGGATATTGGATCTGAGAAAGCCCGGTAGTATCACATAAAAATATCAAAGTCATTTTAAAATTCCCGACGTTATCTGCAGCAGGTAGCAGCCAGCTAATTGTGTATTCTTTGCTTGCTCCCATCGCCCTTAATCCGCCCCTCCACGGCCCCACATCGCCATGCGCCCTCTTTGCAGATAGAGTGGGGGCAGAAACTTTTTAATGCAAGACCATGCATGCAAATTTATTACAACCAATTTTTATAGTGCACAAGGATGAGTCGTTTCGATGTTTATATTAATTTTATTTTACATTTATGCAAGTGATTTATTTATAGGTATAATAAATAGTATTTCATAATATTCGAAACTATGTTATCTTACTTAAATAAGACGTCGCTATAATTAGTTATAAAATAATAATAATAACAAAATTTTAAACTATTACACGTAATAACAATCTACTTTAATTTATCACAGTCCCCTAACCATTACAGCGTCTTATAAATCCCATCTATATTCGCATCTATAACGACTTTCAAATAAATGAAAATTTGGTATATCATTCCTTCCTATTCGATAAAAAATCAAATTAACGAGACCCCACCCCACCTACTTACCGGAAAACGTATCTAAGATAGTCTCTGCTAACGACAATATTGGTACTAGTCGTGAGAAATTACCCCGTGAAATTTGCATTTTTATTGAAATTTCCACTCCTGGTTGCGGATAAAACTATGCCTCTAAATACGTACCTTAACCTTTGTATAAGCGTGGTCGGACGCGCACCTCGTACTTATGCGTACCTACAAAACAGCTTTTCCCCCTATCTATGTAAGTTCTTTATTCGATTTCTTTAACGGTAACCAAGCTGAAAAATTATACTAAAGATTTCGTATTCTAAGATTTCGAACCGCGTAGAAATTACTCGGAAAACGTTGTAGAACGCTGTCGATGTTTGCTCTGTTACGTATAGTATAGATGCTATACTTAGGCATGGATAAAGCGGGAGCGCGCGGGTGGCGATAGTGATGTAACGATGTTTGTTGTTTACATATCGAAATAGAACATGAAACAGACACTCAATCCATTTAAAAAGTGTTATTTTATAATTTCCGGCTTTTGGCAAACTAATGTTTTTGAAGATTTTATTAAAATATTTATTAAGGATACTAAATTTTCACATGAAAATTTAATCCCAATTAAGCACATAAATAACTAATTCGCTTACTTACAGAAAAAATACAAATACACGTAATGATTTAAATTATAAAGGTTTTTAAATGTAGGGATATGTTAAATAAAAAATTACAAACTCGAGTTTGTAATTAATTGAAGACAGAGTGTAGGTCAGTAACATTACATCGATGTCAAAATGAATAACATCACTACAAAATGGCGGCAGACAATCGCTATACAAGTGTTGTATGTACTACCTATAGTTGACTTTAGGGAACGGATCATAATAGGAAATTTTCTCTGGCGAATATGCTCGCTACATCCGATACCCTTTTCGCTTGATATTGTTTTTATTTTCCCCTCCAACCCTAATGAAAGAACTTTCCAGAAACTCTGCTTGTATATAAATAGTCTTATTAAAAATTAAAATTTTAAAAGCACGTTAATGTAATTTAACAGACGTATTTTGTATATTCGCTTTTATTTATCAATTAAATGTATCACAGATATTATATGCGTGATATAATTAATTACACGCTCAACTTAAACACGACAAAACAATGCTTTGTAACTACATCCATTAAACCAGGACACGAATAGCTACGCTTTTTTGAGCACAAGTTGTAAATGTCTCCACAAATCGTCTATAAATTTCTAGCCTATTAAAATTTATTACCATCACAACGTTTATTGTTATATCGGATAACCCTTCTAGGTTCATAAAACAATGTTCAACAACTACTGTTTATGCAAAAAATAAAGTTGTCAAACTTATTACTCAGTGAATTGAGTTCATATTCGTTTAATAATATATCCGCTTTTTTATTGCCAAAAGACTTTTAGTGTGTTTTACGACCTTTTATCATTTACGATTTTTGTCATATATAAACAAAACATCTATGTCCCTGAGACATCAATGATAATAGCCGTATCAACACATGATAAATATTGATCCACTACACTAATGGTCCTATAAATGCATAGTGACAATTAGTTGCAATAAAATTCTGTGACATGACACGATCTCTTTTTTATTCAAGATAAAGCAAATACCGCTCTGAGCAGATAAAGAGGAGAAATCGACCGCAACTATATAAAGGTTTGCGGCGATAAAAATACCATGTTTATTTGCACGTCCTACATCAACGGGTATCATGTGGAAAATTGTCTTATATACTAAAAATTTCAATACGAATATGTTACGCAAGTAAATAGATATAGGACCTATTTTTGTACAGCCAATGTCGAATAAAAATTACCTTTCGTGTAGCAAAGAACTTGAACTTACATTCCGTTGTATCAGTAAATTCGGATCCCTATCTCGAGCAATTTTTTACCTAAAACGTGATTTAAAAAGACTGCCAGAACAGTTTTCAGAACTCGCCAAAGGTTTAAGGTTTAGTTTTTATGATATTCGCGTAATATATATTTTTGCAGGTGCCCGCAATAAGTATTGTACCTACCCACAGACATGCTATAGGCACTCGTACCTATGTTTATGCAGTTATAACTACTTGGTAATGAAAATTTTAAACCAACTCAGATATAAGTACGTATTGATTTTTACGAAAAGTTAAAACATTAATATAAAAATATATGTGAAATAAAAATATATACCTACCTATGTAATTATTCAATTAGATAGGTCTGCATTACACACTTACATATTTTTAAATAATTTCAAGTACAAGCACGCCCTTTTATCTTTACAAACACCTCGTTTCATATAAACATTATAACATTATTGTATGACTTTGAATATCGATTCTTTTCGTCCTTCATAAAAATGAATAAAGCCGCCATAAAATGATCTATTTTACTATTTCAAATTCAATCATTTTACATCTCTTTCTACGTAAACGGCAACTTAGTATGAGTGAAGAGTTTACATAATTTTTGGCGTTTACGCTTTATAAAATTGTGTCTAGACAAGAAATGTCACGTATTTCAATAACAGTATGAGAATAATAGCTCCGTTTGAAATTTTCTATTAATTGTAAATTTCATTGCAATCTGATTTAATTCAAGTATCGATTTTATCAATTCGGTTAAATGAAATACAATACGCAATGAAAAATTCAATAAGCAGCTCTGATTAGGGAGCGTCTGTCCTCACGTCGGATGGAACGAATGTGAAAAGAAGAAAACAATAACCCGAATTTAATCAGTATTCAATGCGCGCACTCAGTCTGTCCACAGCTGGGATATTTGGCAACTGGACAAATCCTTTAGATGTCTACGAGGAGCCTACTATGGGTATCGTTTGTTGACATACTCCGAAATATATGACACGATTAAGGAAACGTTATGTAACGACTTACTGAAGCGCAGACAAAATTAAATGAGTGTGGAAATACGGATTTAGGCATTTCTATTTTTAAATGGGTTACGATTTAACAACCCTTTGTTTACACATATTCAAAGTCTGTCTGTCTGTACGCTTTCATCTTAGAAACTGCTGATTTTTAGGTTTACATGTTATTATTCATGAATGTGTTGTGTAAATTATCCGAGCTATAATGATGATTGACAAGTATAATAGCTGGGATATATGCTTATAATAAAGCTGCATGTAACTATGTCTAGCTACTTTTTCAAATGCATATTTTCACATAAATCATTGCAATCAGTGTAAAATAAATATCTCATTAAAACGAATGAATACGAAATCAGAACATGTTCATCTAATAAATTGTCAGTCATTGACAAAATAAATATCTATAGTATTGCAGACAATTGACATTTGGACTTATTAATAGTCCCAATGAAAACAATGGCGGGCGCCTCAATTACCATAAATAAATTCATTAACCGTGAGCTCTGATCAAATACCTGACTTTTAAATCAAATACAATACATTTTACAACAATTTGTTTGACTCAAAGGGTCTCTTTGTTTGGACTAATTGTGTGATTTATTTAAACAATTGTGTTCTTTATATTTGTTAAGCGAGCGGTTTTTTCTGTGATTTATTATTTAAACACCTGTCTATGTCAAACGTAATTGCGGTATTTTTTATGTTGAGTAAGTACAAGAAACGTTTTAGAAATTATTAAAGGTCCCGCAATGTCGTAACTAATGCACTTAGGTTAATAAATTATATATACCTAACCTAATTTACAATAAATTTAATGTACCTATATATATATTTTTTAACTATTTTTTTATAGTTATCGTAAAGTGGATTTTAAGGAACAATAACACCACAATTTTTTAAAACTTTTAAAATTTAATTTAATTTTAAAACAATCATTTATATGACAATTGTTTCTCTTACATGCATTTTATTTAAAGATAGATTCGTTTTTATTTCATTTTTGAGGCTGTTTAGTGGAAGTAGAAAATACACAGATTTTCTAGGACAAATTATTTTTACGTACCTAGATATATTTTTATTTACCATACATATTACATTTTTTTTAACTATAAAAGCAAATGTTGGTAACATAAGCTAAAATTTTCCCTAAAGACACACTTCTCTTTACCAGAGGCGTATGTATTTAAATTCATTCAAACAAGGAGCCTCATCCAATTACACGGGTTACGTTTTAACATAATAAAGCGAAATAATATTCAGAGAAACAGCAGACGTCTCTTTGCATATTTTCATAGAATAAACAAGAATAATCAGTTATGTTATAACATAAGTAGGTACTTACTTATGACTTACAAATTTACTTTTAATATAAATGGTATATTCTTGTTTGACAAATATTATAAAAAAGCATTTATAACTAAAGAGTAAATCAGTAAACTGATCTCAGTTATTATTTTACCATTCCTGTGTAGTGACTAGTGAGCGATGACAACTCAGCGCAACCGCGGGACGAAAAACAGAAAAGCGTTTCAATTTATTTCTAACAATAAAAACGTTTAAATGTACAAGAAACGAGGAGGTAAGCTATGCAGACAATTTGAATTGCTCTTACGTCTCCGACCCCTGTCAAGGACATCCGTCACTTGGGTCAAGGTCGCGTCACAAGCCGTCATGTGTGAGGTAGCGTGGCCCGCATGTCACTCCATTTATCTGTTACTATGATCAGTAGTAACTGTATGCAGCATATCTTTTACTATCAAGGCAGTGCAATGACCTTCATTCAAACATTTTATTTGACATCTATATATATAAAACTCAAAGGTGACTTACTGACATAGTGATCTATCAACGCACAGCCCAAACCACTGGACGGATCGGGCTGAAATTTGGAATGCAGGTAGATGTTATGACGTAGGCATCCGCTAAGAAAGGATTTTGATCAATTCCACCCCCAAGGGGATAAAATAGCTTATTAGATTTATTTCATTCATTTTACGCAGTTTTATTGCTAGTCTAGTATAAAATGTACTTTCATTTTTACCAATAAAAACATAGGTACCTACTTCAGTGTTTATGTTTTATTGGTAAATAATAGCAATATATATTACTATAATAATAATATAATAGATAATGGCAATATCTGAATATGTATATTAGTAGTTTTAAATATAGGTAAGTAGAAGGTAACCACCCATTATGATTGCGAAATTGAAAAACGTTGCGGGCATCTGTTTCAATTCATTAGCAAATTGAATGGAGTTTATGTTATATTGTAGCTTTGAAAGATAAAACTTATAGATTATTGACGTGTTTAGAGCTTTGTAAATGTTATTGGATGAATTTCAGCAAATATTCGTTAAAGTTTTATGAATATTTAAATATTTTACGTTTCAATTATATTTCCTATTAGTAAGTCTATTAAGAAGATATCCATTAATAAATCATATAAATGTATTTGTATAAAGTAACCTGAAGGTCGTTAATAATGAAAAACTAATTTCGAAACGGTTGAAATATTTATTATGAACGGCCATATTTCCTGTTTCGTATCTCTTTCTCTAGCTCATTATTCGGGCTCATAATTTCCAAAATATAATTAATTGTAGTAGAAGAAGGTACGAAATAATTGAGAAAGATCGTCGGCACAACAAAGCAGACAGCTCGACACAGTTGTTAGATTGCAAGGTGGTCTTCGCTTCTTAATTATTTAAGGTTAACATGAAAAAATACGATAGAACTTCATTACGCAGCAGGTCTGGTCATTTTTATAGTAATAAATAATATTAAATAACGCTTTTAGAGTGAGCTCTTGAGGGAACTAATGTGTAAAAAATAGTTAGAATATGTAATTATTAATATTATGTTGTACAGTCGTATTATGTATAGGTATGGGTGCTTGCCACTGCCATATTAGGTACAATTTAACGCCTTATAAAAATGATTCTGTCACTTTTATAAGCTGCTATATATAATATCATTATTCTCATGACGCTATTTTTTTAGCCACAAAAAAACTGCGGAATAATAATTCTTATTAACTAATTAGTTTTTATTTTATTACTAAAAACTGAATTTCACACTTACTAATTTTTGTTTTTATTCATTTACGAATACATCAATTCCTTCTAAATTGAACAACCTAAAAGCATTCATAGTGATAATGCTATTGGAATGTGGAGTTAGTGAACCGAAATGTGGGATAGATATGCCACGAGTGTGCTGTATCGTCAGTGGCATGCAGAGAGTTGATAGAGCAGGGCGGTGACGTAAACATGCTGTCGCGCCACAACCAATAGCGGCCGATAGCGAAAATACGCCACCAAATTCAAAATGGCCGACGGCGCCCAGCCGCCGACGCCTCCTATAGTCTTTAGGCCTAAAATTTTGACAAAATAACCCTATTTTTGTACAATAAACACGTATAATTTGTATTTAATTAATTGTAAAGTGTAAAATATAAATTATTGCTTAAATTTTGTGGTTGAAATTGGTTTATTGAGGTTGTGTTTGCTGAAACATGTTGGGTGAGTGCGGTTTTTTTTTGTTTTGGTCAGAAGTATCTGATTGGATTTTGAATTTTAACAAAACTATTACCCAATTTTATTAGTAAATTAAATTCAACTTAGTGACGTAAAATTGCGATATATTTAAGTAATTATTTATTAAGAAAATATTCCTAATTAGAATAATATTATTTGGTGGCTATTTAATATTTAGATATATTATAAACCAAATAGTAAACAAATTCGATTAGTTACTTTTAGTGACGCTGACCAATGACCAAGCATGATTTGATTAATTTAAATCAATACGGTTTAGTTATTCGTTTTGAAAGCATGGTTACAGAGACAAAATCTTTCGATTGAACCAATCAAAATAAGAGCTATAGTAAATCGCATTAATTTTTTTGTTAATTAATTCTGAGCATTTTTTACCTTTACGTATGAAAAGCATATTGAACGCTAATTAAAATATGAATTTGTTTAATGCAACCAAGTTCGACAAAGTACGTTTAATAATTGTCATAAAATATTCACTTATCACCCCGCATTGTAACTTGGGTCATAATTTATCCTGTGATGTAAATAAATTCTCCATATCTTTGCATGATCGTAAGTCTCTCTTGCAATCTTATTGATATACAACACAGTCGTTAAGTTGCATAAATTTATCGTCGTCCGCGCATCCCGGGAGGACATAATTACAAAGTTACAGTGATCAAAGGTTTTTATGTCTTTTAAGAAATTGCAAATAAAATGAAGAAATAATTTATGATGCAAAAAATTGACTTCCAGTGTGTACTTTGATTAAAATAATGTAAATATGTTATTTATAGTTTGTTTACATACTTAGTATGTAAATTAATTTAGTTTTTATTTGTTCATTGCACTCTCAAATGCCTTCTCTGCGTTCTACATCTACCTACAT
Organism: Tineola bisselliella; assembly: GCA_028551675.1. Lineage (NCBI taxonomy): Eukaryota > Metazoa > Arthropoda > Insecta > Lepidoptera > Tineidae > Tineola > Tineola bisselliella. Next base: position 38,932 of record JAPWLS010000015.1, on the reverse strand, counting down.
TTAGTGGGATTATAAGCACAGTGATTCAATATTAATTGTCTTTTTACAGTTAATTAGACCTCAATAACAAAAAAAAATACAAGAATGAACAATGACAATTTGCAATAACAATTGTCACGTAAGAAAAGCGCGTTTAAGGCGACCAATTTATAAATGAAGCACTAAAAATATTATAAATAATTATTATGACTCTGAAATTATCCTATAATAACTGTACCTATATAAATTTAAACTTAAAATTTATCTCATACTGGACAAAAGCCTCCGTTCCCTTCCTCCATGCCTCACAATTTTGGATTATGTTTCTCAGCAACATTGCTTTCGTATTTATTTTAATTTCAATACAACATAAAGCATAATTTTTATTACCACTCTCTTTGTACATTATGCTTTCGTTTTTAAAATAAGCAAAAATAAGCTTCCTAAGGCATTGTTGCAATTTGCGGCTTGTTAATCATGTATTGTTAAACATATTCTCACGATTAACTGAAGTTCATTCAGACATTTGAAGACAGATTGTACAACCTCAGCCTAGAGCAGACGGCATTCTTATTGAACTAGATAAAAATAACAAAAGAAAGTTTTATTTTAATTCATTCAATATTACTATAACTACATTTTATAAAATATTATTATTAATATGTGATCTAATGTGACATTTATAATAGCAACATTTACTTATTAGCATCAATGTTAATTAATTTAATGTTATTAGCTACTTAATATTACTTATTATTATTTATGATATCTGAGAGTTATTATTTAAATAGTTAACTAAATAGATACAATAGTCTTTGCCTACCTCATGTAGGATCATGAACTTATAGATACATAAAAATAAATGCCAAATTCAAATGGACACATTGTATTTATATTGAGCTCTGATTAATTGAAAGTGGTGTGTCCCAATCTGAATCAGTAGTATTTTTCTCAAAAGACTTGTTAATGACTAGCAACCTTAATGAGCTTGTTTGACTATTATGGTGTGAGACGGACAATCGCGGTGTAGGTAATGAACTCTGCCCGTGCGGATTAGAGTACACCGGAAACGTTATGTTCCGGTGCGTCCCTCTATGTATGAGATCCTCCTCGCATCCTCCTCGTGGTGGTAGGCGGCGCGCGCCGAAGTGCGGGAGGCGCAATCGATGCGGGACGCGTCGCGACGCAGAGACCGTTAGACGCCGTTAGACGCCCGGGAACACCGAACCCGCGAGCACGCGTCTGCTCCAACAACCACCGCGCACCCTCTATCCGTCATCATACTTCAATGTTTACTTCTTTCGGTTACAGATCGCGCTCAGCTGTTCGCACATCGTCCCTCTTCAGAGACTGTCCGGTGAGTCACGTGTCTTTCTTCTCACTTTATATTCTTTTTTATCACGTCTTCAGTTATAACTTTAGATTTAACCCGAGTATTTAAAAAAAAATCCGATGCAACCGTAACTATCTTGTGAATACAACCATGCCCTTCATTTGTGCATTAGAATCAATAAAATGTAGCAGCGGGCTGAGTATAATGCATTTGCAACATAAATTACAAATATAATGCACCCTTCCCTGTGCTTCTCGTCCATCTATTCAGCAACCGGGCCCCGCAGATACCTACTGCACGCACGTTGTGCAGTTCCATTTTTTCAAAGTAGGCAGTCCTTTGAACAACTCTCTTTATGTTCTACCTTTTCTGTGCAACAAAAGCCCTTTTGTGTAACCGTAATTTAACTTTTTAATACATTATACTAAACAATAGAAAAGTCAGTTTACTTCTCTACCTGTTTAGTTGATGGTCACCAATTTGCGAATATAATTTTAGCGAACTAGCCAATTGTACCTTTGCAATGGTAATCCCAGCATTCCCATTGGCTCTCTAAGGACAATAGAATTCGCAACAATCTGTAAAGTTTAAAGCCTTTTACTTTCATTTCCATCCTATATAAAAGTACATTTGGAAACATAAAAGAAAGTCATTTCAGTTATCGCAGTAAAGTCCATTATTTTGGGAAATGTCGTAACTTCTGATCGCACGACTTATTCGCTATCAGTGTTACCCTTTTCACGCTGAAAACCCGGGCGTGTAGTAAATCGGCTGCTTTATTTTATAGGTGGTGATCCCGAGGGAGTTGAGGGAGCGCTGCCGGCAGTTACTTCAGACGGTCGGTGAGCTTTTAAGATATTGCCACGTACGATATGGCGTGAGAATGTCACCTTTTGACCACAACTACTGATTCTAGATTGGGATTCGGGTAACTTATTACTTATACATAAATACTCACATTAATCCTTAGTTTTCCAGATTGAAGATATCAGCAGTTGAAGATTGAAGATATTGCGTCGCCTTCTGTACGTATACTGAATGTATCCTGAGTGCCTTATTCTTTCCGGTATACCTTCAGTATACGTAACAGAAGATGACACCAACTCCGATGATCGCCTTGAAGATTTCATCCGACGTGTTGAATTTTCTTTCTTGACTTTTTCGTATTTTTCTAAGTTATTAATAAATATAATAAACATTACGATTGTGTTTTATTTTACAAATAATTTTTTTTATAATAAATATTTGCATTTATAAATTCAATGTTTGAACCCTAAAACCAAGATATCCTATACGTACATTTACAGTATCGGGCTATTATAAAAATATAATTTAATTTATCTATGAAATTATAAGATAACTATAAAAGGTAAATGATTTCCTTAAGTAATAAATCCTTTTAATACACCTTACATAATTATGTAGCATATTATATCACCTTATATGATTACTATAACACGAGGGAAGAATCTTGAGGCCGGTATCTTAATACGGGCTTTAACCAGATGGTATAGAAAGGCCGTCTTACTAATAGCTTCCTACCTTTCCTATGCAAAATAAAATCGTCTAAGACGAGCATATGCACTTAATAAATGAAGTTCATATATTACTTTTAAAATCGAGAAATGGAAATTAAAATCATTTAATTACCTGCCTTAATCTATGGGTATAAAGGTAAATCATTTTTGAAAGTAATTTTTGATATATACTACCAATATTAAGTCGTATCCAGAGAACTTATTAGAAAAAAATGAGTACTTAGTAGATACTATTATGCTTCTTTGTTATGACTTTAAAAACCTTACAGCATGGTCGGTAGAATTTAAAGTATCTAAATTCGGTTACTAAATAAATTCAATTTAAGTATAAAACTATTTTAAAAATATTAAGATAGTTTTTAAGCGAGTTTTAAATGCTACTATATAATTTAAAAAACATAAGAAAATTATTTAAAAATATATTTTTAATGAAAATTACTGAAACGCCATTTAAAAAAGTTAAATAAATAAATATTCAAGATAGCGCCATCTACACAAATTCGGCTGAACTACGACGTACTTTAGTAGTTTGATACGAAAGCAATCAAGCAAGTTTGGAGCACAAAATACTAAACATTTTATCGGCACTTTATATCTTCAAAATTAATTATTTAATTAATTATAAATTATACTTTATTAGCAAAATGTGTTTAATAATTATTTATGTAGTAAAATGCAGTTAATCTAAAGCAAAGGTAATAAACATATTTCTATTGTGGGATAATAACCTCTAAGAGTTTGTTTTAAAGGTCATATTCGTTTGTTAAATTAAAATGACAACTATTTTCTTACTCTTGTGAGTTCTTTTATTTTTTCAAATCCTTTTTTCGGTTTTTAAGTTCAACAAATAAGTTCAACTGCAAATGTTTCTCTACGAACGAAATATGTTTAAAAAAGTGTTTCAAGGACTCCTGTATTGTTTTGAGGGAGAAAGTTTAAGGGTAACTCTTCCGCATTTTGACAAATAATACGAAATATGACAAAAAAGAGAAAGTCACAATAAAGGTGAACATAATAAAAATTGTATTTGTCTAGCCGACCAATAGAAATGCTTAGAGACGACTTTCTAATTTAGGTAAAAATTGTAACAATATTTGTTTCGCATTTGTTCAGTAGCATTACTGTGAACCGTGTCAGAGTTACGTTTTTTTAGTTATGTGTGTCAGTCAGTGAAAATTAAAGTGAGTTTTTGTTTTAATAAGTGTTCAAACAATTATAAAACGGGACGCGTCGTATTTTCCAAAATGTAGGTAACATATTTTGCTAAATATTTTTTTTATAAAAGTGTATATATTTATTAATTTAAAATATTTTATATGGTTCACCTACTGCCTTGTTTATTTTGAATATTTTATTAAGCCGCATAAGCTATTTCAAAATAACTAAAAATTGTAAAAATATTTATTTAAAGTAACTATTATAATATTGTGATAAATATGAAATTATTATTATCAGAAATCTACACATATGCCTCCCATGATCATAACTTCAACAAAATCAGATATGAAATTCTAATTAGCAGCAAACCCAAGAAGATTCTCGTTTTATATTACATACTATATCATGCATTTGCTAACCCTACACGTTTTTGGCTCTCTGCCATAATATCGGTGAAAGAACGGGCTATCCCTGTATTCTCATCCAGCATCCAATCGCCTAAAGAGTAAGCGAGATAAATATATAATTGATTATGCGTCTACCAGCTGCGGGTATCGAGCGGTCCGTTGCTATAGTAACAGACAATGGTTTTTGGGTGCATATTTTAGGCGAGGGCAAAGCAAGGAGAAGGGGAGAGTGGCAATAGCGGCCATGTTTGAAATTATATTTCCAGTTTGGAAGAACTCCTTCGCCATCTCCTATTTTTTTTCTTTTCTTCACAGTTTTATAGAATATGTTAGATTAGTAGATACTAATAACCTAACTTTAAAACTATGAATTGCTTAATTCTATATATTTTTTAAATAATTATTTTTATAATAATTTACAATTGTGAACAATCCAAATTAAAATGCGATAACATATTATATGTTAGTTAAAATACATTAATATTACATCACAATAAATCTGTGCCGAATATTTTCTAAAAACCTATGTTAAACTTAAGTTGGCATTTTATCTTGTATTTTGCCTTTTACTCAATCATTGCTTCAGAGTTTGTCCGATACTGCGGCTCTCTGATTCTCATAAAACCTCCGATTAATGACGAGGCCTCCCGACCAGATACGATCCTCCCTCGATTAAGCTATGTACAAACATCTACCTTTTACAGATAGCTATAGTGTTTCAAAGTCCTTAGCTCAAATAAAGTTAGATAGGTTTAATTTTGAAAGACATTTAAAGTTAGGACGCTTTGAAGGAATTATCTTAGGATTTTAGTATATAAATACATTTACACCTATATGTCGTCAATACATACCTAAGGTAAAAATACATTTAAAAAATGTCAGTTAAGTAATTTTATCCAGCATTAGCAAAGTAGTATACGAAGGTGTATTTTAATAAAAGATCGTATAAGCATATTATTATCATTGAAACGTTCTCTAAAAACATTTTTATATGAAATTTGTTTATAATTAAACTACTTCTAGCAATAACAACTAAGTAAATAAGAGTTAATAAACACATTAATTTAGTAGTAATAATAACATATATAGAATGTAAAATAATCATTGAATCATAATAAGATGTTGGTTTTTATGTATTAAAGCTACTTGGAAATTTTATTGTAAATAAAGCCATTTCATTGGTCAGCACAGCTAGGCAGTAACAGAATTGTTTATGAGTTACTATTATAGAAAAGATTACCATCAAATCTCAATGTTTAAGCAATCAACATCCATTGTCCAGTAAGAAAGGGGTACAACTATGTCGTTACATAACTCAGATATATCGTGTGTTCAGATATCTCAATTGTAATAAAATAAAAATAAAGTGGCGTCAAAAAGCAAGTCGATAGAAGTTCGAAAGGGCGGCCACATAGACTTATAAATTCAGACAGGACAGGCAAAGGTTTTACGATCAATAAATGCGCGTTTTATCTTCATTATTATGACAAAAGTTTCATATTATAAATGTTTGGAGGTGTTACAAGAAGTATTAAACAAAAGTCGATTGTATACAAGATGACTATCTCGGCAACTTTTCTATTAAGCTAAGGTACTTTTAAAAGTTTTAAGTTTCCCAAATGAAAGAGTTAGTTATATGCTCTATGGGCGCATACGATAAGCGTCTAGACGAGAGAGGTCGTCGGCCCGGCGACAGAGGTCGAAGCTTACGCTCTCACAAATTGAAAACAAAATATCTACCAATGCCTCCCCATAGACATTTTCAAAGATATTTTCAAGATGAATTTTGCGGCATACAAATTTACACAAAAATAAGAAATATTTTCCGAAATTACAGAAAACAGACGAGCAAATTCTTATCTCTTATTTACAGAATTAAATAAAATATTTTTTTTGGACTTACAATTGTGTAAGAATTCTGTTTGTCTCAGAGAGATAGCAGATGTTTTGTAAATCATTTTTATTTTTTATAAATTTTAATTTGGATCGCTTCAGGACACCTGATGCCCGCCATTTTGAAGATAGGGTATATTTCGATTATTCTCTAATTTAAGAGGGGTGTCTAAATATACAAAAGAAACGGTGTATATATACTATATATTATAATATAGATATTTTGAATGATGTTTTATTAAATTATACCTAAAATTTTGTTTATATTAATGTATTACAATTCGTATTAAGTATCTACAGAAAAATGTAGATTTTCATTGCAGATGAAATTGTAAAAATTGTAAATGGAACTAAGTAAATGAGTTTCTTAATTGGTTAATTAACATCAACAAGGTGCTCATACGATATAAATTGTTGTACATTATTTTAAACCTAAACTTATAAACAGACGACCTTTGTAATTATGTTAATCCTGGGATAAAGTTATGGAGCCACACTTGTGAAGGGAGGGATCATTTCCCCCGTCTGACCCTTCGTACTTATAAAACTCCGTTTTGCACACTTGCCCACAAAATTACAGCATGTTTCCTACGCGAATATGTGTGTGTATATTTGAATTTGGAGCGCTCCGAGGATTTCATTCAAAATATACGTAGCAGGGGTGTCACGAAACGAGCGAAACACACATACGTATATACGGTTTGCAAAATAAATTTATGTTTTACAAATATTTTAAAAGTAATTCTTTTAAATTGTCTTATTTTATTGTTTGAATATAGTTTACTAAAGAGTCTCTAAAAATAAAAATATTTGCACTTTATTTTGTGGACCGTACATGTGTAATAATAGTTCGTGAAGATTACAACTATCTACACAAATTGTACCCTTGTTTTGTTTGCCAAATTGGGTGCATTTTGTCACGAAATTTTAACACTCTCATATAGAGCTGTTTACATAAAATTTAAATATAATTAGATATGTGTTGTCTTTTGTTTCTATTTAATTTTTTTTTTTTTGAAGAAAATGTTGGATATTTTGTAATAATGTCTGAGGTTATTCAGGAACATGATTTTACTACTTTAAAAATGGTTTTTGCAGCTTATTATCGCGTTTATTTCGATTATTTTATTTCGTATTAATATTTAGGTTATAATTGGAGTGAAACTAAAATGTTGTTTATGTCAGTTATAATTTTTTAAAAGGTAGCCAATTTAAATTAATCTATAAAATATAACGATGTAGGTTTGAAAATTGTGAATAAATAGATTTAAAATAAGACTATTCATAATGCCTAACCGCGAAGAGTTCATTTTAAACTTGTGATCATATACCTAAAGTTATGGTTCGACTGCTACCACAAACGCATCGACGATGACACGAGACGGCCACCTACGACCGCTCAACCGCAAGAAACGCTATGAGAATAATCGCTACACGTTTTATAGGTCATAATTGTTGTCGTAAAATGGTAACAAAAGTTGTTTTACGTTCGGCACGAGAGCCGCGTGTTTATCTTACTGTAGACATAACGAGTCAAACTTATACTGTGGGAATTTTTGCTTTATGGCACTTTAATTCTTTTCGGTACCTTTTGATTCATTCATAGTCTCTTTTTTAATATGTCCTGCTATAAAACAAATGTGTCAGGGTTGTTTGTGTGTTTATTAATTTTATGATATGTCAAAACCTAAATTAATATAATTGATCACCGACATAAAAAGAACTATAAATTTCTAACCTATAACGAGAAATAAATGGAAATCTCAAATCAAGGTAAAGCATAGAGTTCTTTCCGTTCATTTTATAAAAGTTTTAACTTTTAAATTAGACTTACAAAATATAATTAATATTACGAGCACGTAAGAAATTTATGACGATATTTAGAACTCGCGTTGTACATAAAATATTCCGTCAGCTCTGTTCAAGGGTTCTTATATTTACAAGTAGAGTTCCTGTGGCCACGTTGTGGCTAGAATAATATTTTCCCTAATCAAAATTCTACATCACTCTTTCCGGGTGTAAATGAGGGTTTTGATCGACCACGTAGTAGTTCCTCTCATTGTAGACATTATTAAAGATGTAACCTTACAACATAAGTATGTATATAGGTATTTATTAATGGAACAAAAAAGCAACAGAGAAATATCAGTATATTTTTTGTTCTAAAGAACACGACGTTGAAAGTTAAAATGTCGTTAAAAGATTTAGTTCCTGGTCATAAATATCTTTGGTGGTTAATTCCGCAATCTGTCGACTGGGACTGAGGTTCCACACTTTATTTTTACACTATTAACAATCCTCGAAGATCGTTAACAAGAGAGATGAGCTCTAACTGCTTCGGTTTATGGACAGTAAAATTGGAGGCACGCGTCGTGCGACACTTACTACCTGATCAAACGTAATCAAACTGTCGTTTTACTGTATCATAGACATCTCATAGATCTACTAACATAATACAATATTTTGTATTTACATATATGTATATTTAGTTTACAGTTAATTTGTTTGAATTTATCTTCGTTCAACTATTTATAGATAGCTATAAAAACTAAATCGTAACGTGTTGTGAATCTAATTTTTCAACTTTATAGATTTTTTATGTTACCTTTGTGGCCATTTAACATATAAAAACGTTTTAGTTGTTATTGCTTAAAAAGCAAAGATGGAAATTGTGAAAGCAAATCTCTAAAGTCCCTAATATTTTAATCCATTTTCAATGTTTTCGATTGTGATTTGTAACTTGTTTATTTAAAATAACGTGGGCTATTTTGTAAATTATTGCGTTGACTGTAGAATATTTGGTATGTCGCCAATAAAGTAGGTACTTAAAACATGTTGAAAGAATTTAAATAATGACTTCATATTACAATTTAATTATGTAATATCCAGGTGCCTATAAGGATAGGGCAGCGGATAGCTGTTCGGTTTATAAATAGGTAAAGAACGTAAATAGCTGGGGTGTATCAATATAGCTCTGCACTACCAATCGATACCTCTTTCGCTCAGCGCTTTTGGTCTTAACCCGGTTATGTAGCAAGCAGTAATGGATCTTAAATCTTATCTGATTAAGAATATTATCGTGCGTCTATTGTAAGGATTTAGGTTTATATTCGAGAACGGAAGCCAATGCCGTAGATATGTTTGTGTTAGTGCTATATCGAATGTAGTTAAAAGTTAAATACACTCGTGTGTTTGGATCTTCCTTAATCAGCTTAATGGAATAACGAAGTGGGTAGGGATCTTCCATAATTACGTTAGCAATCGCATTTGGTAAACCTGGGAGATGTTTGATGAAATTTATTCGTTTACCTAATTTAACGATTTACGTGTACGCTCACCAGTATATTAAGTAAATAAGCAAATTGTTAATTATATTTAAAAAAGTATTATAAGGAAAAGGTTGCATTATATAAAAAGTAATCTCATTTTATAAGAAATTTTGATGAGAGCGTACGAAACTTCAACATATTATGATATTCGTGCCTATTCTGCGGCGTATCTACATCAACATTTGGGTTGACCTTATCTCGTTTCAGGAAAACGTACCTAAGCATTTGCTATAGATGTATGTGTAGGATAAAGGAAACCTTTAGATAAAATACGTATTTTGGGTTTTCATAAATAAAATTAGCAATTTGTAGTCCTACCTGATTTAGTTTTTTTATATATTAGCCTAACATATGACCACACTCTGCCTGATGTTAAGCCATTGACAGAGCACACTCTTCTCGTTATCCCGGCTACTTTCAAACTGATCCGCGAAACGCTGAAACGCGATTAGGTCACTTCCGCTTGAAAGTGGTGGTACTACCCCGGGATGGAATACTGAGCTAATAGCCATCATCTGTCTGCCTACCACTCTTAAAGTTTAAATACACGTCAAATATTCTTTTTGTAGATTTTAAAAGTTGAAAAATTCTATTTGGAAAAATAAGTTCTGCAAACTCAAATTCAACGTCTTCAAGTTCTGATGAATAAAGTTTGTTAAAAAATTATTCTCCTTTGAAAGGAAAGTTTTTTGTAGCAATTTTTTCTTTGACATATATCCTATTATCTTATATAATACAATGAGATTTAGACCGTATAATATGATCACATGATAGTGTCAACTATAAAAAACGAGATGTGTTTCACAGTGAGCACAGGAGGTACCTAACAACTGGCAATTATCATAGTAATGTCTGATGTTATTCGCAATCATGATTTAAGTAATATAACACTTTATTGAACTTCTCTGTGCAAAGCTTTCTCTTGAAACTAATCAAAATGAACGTAACAGTAGTCCCCAGAGACTTTTAAATTGCTTAACTGCTAATCTAACAATAATTTTATTTGTTTAAGTTTATTTCTTTCTTTGTGTTGAGGTATTTTATCTCCTAAATTCGTTTCAAATAATTATAATAAATTAATATACATATGGAAACGTGAACTGGATATCAACACAAATACATACAATATTATGTAAAAACGCAGGCAAATTATACAGCCTTTTACGACCAAGTTTTATAGTATTTTTATGCTTTTCCAATTGCCGATGGTTGACAATTCGATGCGTGTAAAGTCTAGCAAAATATGCGTATGCGGAGATTCCGAAGCCATTTAAATGCAAATACGAAGTAATTTACTATGCTAAGAGCCTTAAGCCTTTAGCATTCGTAATATTAATTTACTATTATTTATTGGGTAAAGATAAAAAATTAAAAATAATTTATTTATAATGAATTCATAAATTTAATTAAATCGAATGATTTTGATTTATTTTATAATGTTTTAATATAACATCAAATACTGGATTGTCATAAATATTATAAGTGTTTAGGTAATTTTGAAATTCAAAGAGGCACATAATTAAATCGTTACATACACCTGGGGGACTTAATTTCAGCTTCATATTTCGTATATCTTCTTAATAAGGCTTTCCTAATTGAAAATAAATGGAAGACGCGCAGGGGATATATTCAGTAAATAATTGAATTTTAAATTAGATTTTTTTCCCAAACTTGCTGCAATTCATAATATAATTTAATACCCAAACAAAAATGATATACTATTATATATTCTATATACCTAGGTATATTAAAGAATAGGCAGGGAAATGTTATCTTATTAACTCCACCCTCCTCTCGGTATAATATGTAATTCATTATGAATAATCGAACGATTTGCTACACGTGTCGATGTAGCATTTTGTTTTTAATATTTATCGCGTCTTTAAATTTTCCCGTCCCTGACATTTTTCTTAACATTTATCCAATATACACAATCAGTGCCGCCTCATCACTTATGAAAAATAGATTTTTTCAGACCGTCCTCTATAAAAAGCTTATTCCAAATTAAAATTAAGGTCTAGGCGTTCTTTAAGCAATAATGTTCAATCTCCTTGTTTTTTGTTACGCAAAAAGGTGTTCTATTTTCTAATGTATAGAATATAATGTTATTTGTTAAACACTTGGATGTACGATTAATTTAATTTAGTCCGTTGTCAAAATAACTCGTTGTTTTTCAAGATCCATTTGTATGCGGCGTACGTTAATTCTGAATTATACCAAAGATGTAAAAAAAGAACAACAATCACGTCGATATTTTCGTAGTGTTAGATAGGTTTTAAATGAGCGTAAAAACGTGACTACGAATGGCTTTGATTTTGTGAACTACCAAACTAAATTTTAATGTGTTTTTCTAACATAAAACTTTTAAAACAATGGTTCAGTGAGAATGTATTTATTGTATCTATTAATTAACATGTTTCTTTCCCAAAAAATTTACTTAAACAAATTAAGTTTTCTAAATTTTATTCAATAATGATGATAATGGGATACCGCACATATTTACCACTAACTGGTAGGTAGTGTTAATGGAATATCAATGTTTTATACATTCTCGTTATAGTATAGGTATGCATGTACTTTACCTTCATCCTGACCGTCCATTAACAGTGAGTGTTATTGGCTCCGTATCTCGAGAACGCCCTCCTTCAATCGTTCGAGACTTCCATTAAAAGAAACCGTAAAATTACATTATTATGTGTTAATAATTTGAGGAGAAAGAAGTCTTCCCCTCACAATCTTGACAAATTAAAAAATATTTTTGTGAAATTACTCCCGACTTGATTTAGGTAACTCGTTCTGTGCAAATTAGCTTTTACCTTATCAAGTGACAATTTATTCAGCCTTTCTGTTGCTTAATTTTAACAGAGTTTTTTTTGCCGTTTTATTTAAAGAACTGACTGTAGACTGCAATATTTATCGCATTTTTCTTAAAACATTTCCGTAAAATATATAATCAAGTGTCAGTTATTATTAAAAACGTGTTTTTAATTTCGGAATACTTGCGCCGGTTTTAGTGGAATTGTTCATGATAAAAATAAATAATAAAATGTATAATTGAATGAATGTCTTTTGTTCGTTCCTATTGCATAATTGAATTCAAAAAGCTAAAACTCTTTCATTCGGCTGTGTCGTTTATTTTTAGTTAGGGATAAGATTATGCGAGATGTGGAAGGCCGAAAGGCGGTTACGTTTTAAGTGTCTCATAAAATTAGTATCTAACTGCCGATTGGATATTATTAAACTCGTTCTGAGTAGTACCTACGTATACACTTGAAGTATGTATTTTTAAAGGTAAAGATTTAATTTGACGCCTTCTAAAAATCGCTGAGAATAAACATATTTTTTAAACAAATAGTTTCGGAAGAGATTTTGGAATCTTTAAAGAATAATGTAAATAAACAATATCTAACAAACTACACTACAGATATAGTACAAATGTTGAGATACCAAAATATTCATTTATATTCTTGCATATAGTATAGTATCATCAAGTTTAGAGTTAAACGACATCTTTATCTATACATATATATAAAACTCAAAGGTGACTGACTTAGTGATCTATCAACGCACAGCCCAAACCACTGGACGGATCGGGCTGAAATTTGGCATGCAGGTAGATGTTATAACGTAGGCATCCGCTAAGAAAGGATTTTGATCAATTCCACCCCTAAGGGGATAAAATAGGGGATGAAATTTGTATAAATCTTATTAGATTTTCGACTGATTGAACTGAAATTAAAAATTGACAGATATGTGGTTAATAACTGGAGCAAGTTTTCAATTATGACCCACGACAGGAATGGTGATAACTACTTAACACACGTTAAACAAAAGTAAAGCCACACAAACTAAACCTAATTAATAATAATACTTCTTAACGCGAGCGAAGCCGCTGGCAAAAGCTAGTTTGTGTATAAAATTGATTTAAAAGACTTTATGCGGTTTACTGTTGAATTTATTTTTATTAATTTAGTCTAGCAGTTTGAAAACATTGCAGCAATCGTGGTCACGACAAGACTACAGACATGTGATGAAATGAATCAAAATCTTTTAAAATAGTTAAACTGTGTGAACGAGTAAATCTTAACGGTCAGTAGAAATAAATTGTTTGATACCTATATAAAAACAATACATAGTTCTATGACATAGGAAAATTTCCATATATAAGAAAGTGGTATTTTCCTAAAGATTCCAAGAACACGCGCGTTAGTAACTGGCAACTTATGTACAACCCGGTACCAAACGGAGTTTCATTTTGTTATACAAAAAAAGAATTGCCGCTTTTACATTGAGCTTTATCACAATGGAGTAGGGTTGTTAATTTGTTAGTACAATGTGTGCTGGAATGGGTCGATCGTTCGTTGTTTGCCCTCCCAATGAAGTAGCGTACTTTAGTGTTCTATGCCGGCTGTAACTTACCCAAACGAGTCCTGACTCTTTGGTAATGAGACGGCATTGCCCTAACAGATATTACGGCATTGGGCTGCTCGCTGGCATATTTGCCATCTCTAAATCAATTGAGACATGTTATGTTATTGCTTTGTAATCAAGTGGATGGCTATTGAGAATTAAGATGGTTATTTCAAATGACTTCGCTGTATGACTATTGCTTTTCGATGGGCTTCTTATGTTCTGTTTATATTTGATATGAATTTATGTTTTCTATGGTTATGATAATATTTATTAATGTTTACACTCGTTCATGAAACTTTCTATAAACAAATGTAATAGAATATGTGAAGGAAAATTTTATGTTCATTATTGTCTTGGTTTATTAATATCCGTTGTTAAAATGAGTACAGTATTATGCGCAGATACCAACGAGTTGCGAACTTTAGATGCTTATACATGCGAAAGAAAAATAAGGGAACTCTGGGTGGGCAACATGTCTTCGTTTCTATACATATTTTATATTATCTACAACTCGGTAACGTCGACAAAAAAGTTTCATACGATAAATCTGAAGACAAAAAAATATTTATTAATAAAAATACGTTCACATTTATTTTTATATGAAATTAAGAAAAGAAACATATTTTAAATTATAATGATTTTATGCAATCAAAAATATTTTACGATTACAGAGTTTAGATAAAATTTAGATACAAGTAATTAGTTTTGAAATTAATATTATCTTCAGACATACATATTTTGTGATTTTTTACCATGTAATACCGATCGGGCAGTACTCTCTCGGCGTATCGAGGCACATACGCTATTCCCAAACTGCACTTTAGCGCTCCTTACCCGCCCCCCTTCAAACTCACATTTAAAATATATACCGCCTGTTCGAGTAGGTAAGCGAGTTCCGCTATTGCAAAACGTATTTGCTTATCTGTTTAGTTTTACCAAAAAGTTACTATTTATTTTTATTTAGTAATTTATTAAAAATATCAATAGTTTTGTTTATTTAATTTTAACAAACATATTAGGTTCTTATGTATTGTTGAATTATTTATCTGATGAATATAAAAACCTGATTTAAAATCAACTAGATTATTAAATTCTAATTAAAATGATTTAATTAAATTTTAAAATAAAAAAACAAAAACGGCATAGGTATTTTTAAATTGTTCGTTTTGTCTTTGAAGGGTGGGTGTCGTGTGTTCACAGTGTCGGCAGTAGTATTCCCAACACGTAACATTTTTTACGCACCCCCACATGTTTCAAAACAGGTATTGAACCTGTAACCTATCAAATGGCATTAGTAAACTATAGGTATATGTTCTATGTTCATAGATTTTTATGAAAGTTAATCCGTATCCGTTTAAAAGTAAAATATTTTTAAGTAGCATATTTAATTTTAAAATCGCTGCTGATGGAAGTGACTATAGACAGAGAGCGAAAGAGAGAGAGAAAGGGGGAAAAGAGATAGAGACCTGTTAACATAAGTCATGCATGTGGCGGTCTAGTAAAAAGCTTCTTCGTGATGTGTTTAAATGAACTCGAATTGTAAAAGAATACCGCCTACCATTGAGTTAAAACACTAGAGAAAACATTATACAATATTGTTTACATTTTAATGCGAGCAATATAACGCGGTTTAACATTAACAAATGCTTTCCGTAACTCGGAATATTTTTGTTTATAAATTAATTTTAACCAAGTTTAGATTCTCTATGACCAACATAAGTTACGCACTTGAGCACATATTTCTCTTGACAAGGCTTCTCTATTATATTTAACTCAATGCCGCCTATCTACCTCTTTATTTTATATGACTATCGTATGTAGTATTAAGTATATATAAGGTTATATTAATAAAGTGAATATATATACCTACATATTAAATTAATATTTGCGTTTGAATATAACGAATAGCCACCTAGGCTGTTATTTAAGATAAAAATGCAAATACTAAATGGTTTGATAAGTATTTTCACTTAATATATTTTTTGATCGCATTTGTCGCCATTTTCGATTTCCGATAAGTGTTGAAACGATCTGAATTTAAAATGAGAGCCGTTTTAGATAGGCGTTGAACACTTTTTTTTTTATTATAATAGCACTTTATTTATTTTTAATGCAGAATTAATTAAGTTGCGAAGTTGCGGCATCTCTCAAAAATAATGAAAATAAAAACATGTATTTTTCAGAGTACCTACTTCGTATAAATATAAGGTAATAAACTTCCTCTCACAGCAGTGCATTGTCGTTTAAATTGCATGTTCGATTATTTATGTAACTCTCTTGGCATATTTAATATGACAGGTAGTAATTTTTGCGAATTTATTTTTATATAAAAATATTTTTAAATTGTGGTCATTCTATAGCTACTTATGTTTTAGTGACATACAATTTCATAAGACGACGACAGTTACCAATTTTAATAAAAAAGGAATACTTAATAAAACATAAAATTTATAAGAATCCTCCCTCACTGTTGCCGTGACTTTTAATCACTCATGCTGGTTACGTAACAATGCGGTGACAGTGACAGGCTCATGACTGTACATAGCTATGTTACTTAGACAACTTTTTGTTACCATTAATTTTTCGTCACCCTGAGAGTAGGTACATCCGAATTATAATTAGTCACGTTGTAGTAGTCTGATAGCGCCATACAAGCACTCTCTCGTTGGCACGATTGGCTCCAAATAAAGCGTAATAAACTAAGTCTCAAAAATGACAGATGAGTGCAGTAAATATAATTTGCTGATATTTATCAAGGTATTCCATGACGGACACAGATGGCTGCAAGTATTTCCATGTAACAGTTTATAATATTCATAATAAACACGATAATGAGCTACAAAAAATCTTTAATTTAGTTATTGTTAATGTTAATATATAACAAAATATATATAGGTAATCAACTTGATAAATCATAACCATTATAATTTCTTACATAAACCATCATATATATTTACGCACATTATATTATTTTCCAAAACTCGCCAAAAGTCGAATTTAAATCGTTCAGTTTACGATTATTGCGTACTCCGATTGTAGATATGTCTTGAATACAAATTTGGTACTTCAAAACGCACGCAATACGAAAACACTTATTGGCATTTTATTAATTTTATTTTTCATACAATATTGTACCTTTTTCACAAAATAATAAAGATCAGTGAAGAATTTCTTTTGATCGTGTTGATATAGGTTAAATCCATGTAACTATTTTAACACGATAGGTAATATTTTATGGTCAATATTGTCAATTTACTTGGGAATTGGTAGCATTTCACTGCGCGTGTGGTTATTGCGATTTGTAAGGAAATGCAAATTCTATTTATGGCCTTGTATGTACCTACATATCCAGAATAAATTTTATAAATATTGTTCATTGTATGTTTACTGTTGTAAATCCCGTAAAATATTTGTTATAACGCTTTACTACAACAATTAAATTTAAAAAAATACACTACTTACTATCGCGTTTATTTGGGATATTTTAATCTAGAGCATTGATATAGCGTTACTAAACCGCATATTTGTGCAATCCCTAAGAAAACTTAGCACAGTAAACAATAATTCAAAAAATATATAATATATAGATACCTATATATAAAAAATACAATTATGCTTGAAATGTAAAAGGACATAAGTGACATTTTTCTGCTTCAAACGAGTTTCACATAAATGTGGTTTAGGTTTTTATGTGTTTGAAATGTCGATATGCATAATTAATTAGGTTTATAATTAGACTTACTCAGCCACAAAACAGCGGTAGACACAAAAGTATTATAAAGGCCTATAAAACAATTAACAACACATTCTTATTCACATATTGAGTATATGAATAGGTTATAATCACGCAATTGGAACACCTAACGATATTCATGTCTGTATAAATTCGACGAACTGACAATTATACTCACGACGATATGAGGAGTAGCTAAACCTGAATTATTATTGTTTATAAACCTCATAATATACTCAAAGCTATATGCTATAATATACTGTACTTTCTATTATTTTGTAAATTCGTTATTATTCTTTTTTTGAAATATTTTAAGAAAAGTTATATAAATAGAGAATTAGGCAAAATACCTTTTGCCATCTTGTTTATGCACCACTTCATGAGTTCTTTTGCTTAAATTGAGACTTTTAATATCCATTCATGGAGTAGATTTTTCTAACAGCCCAGCGTATCCAAGTGTTAAGCGGAGGCAGCAGCTACCACAAGGAAATGACTGCGGGCAGAGGTTGCTTCCTCTGTACCGGCTTAAAGAAACGAATGTGTGTAATATGTAATAGGCATTTACATTTTATTATTTAATTTTAAATATTGAAACTCACGATGAACGTTCAGGTTTAAAAGTAGCCGCAATAAAAATATTGTTTTATTGCCGCGAAAATTGATTAAAAATAGAAATAATGGAAAAGTATAATTTTTAAATGATACTTTTTTTATTGCAGAGATCAATCGTCACTATTCTTGTCTGTTAAATGAATGGCAGCGCCACCTGTTCTTCGGAAGATGTTTACAATTACGCGTGGAAAATAATTACTACGTTTTACTTTAATTGTACGCGAACATTATTTATATAATTTAAAAGACTGTTTGGCTTACTATCGCATTTATTTAGATTAGTTTAAGCCGACATTTCAACAATGACGCGACGAGACTGAGGTATTGGTCAAATTTTAAATTATAGATAAACGGACTAATAAGCCGCGCAGCATTTTAAATTGGAAACTTTCATTTGTTTTTTATGTGTTTTATTTATATGTTTGTTAAGTCCACGAGATTATATGTGCATGTAGGTACATATATATTTTTATTATCATAAAAATAAGTATATAATCATATAGTTAATAGGTGCTTCATTTATATTACGCTTGAAGTAAAAATTGGATACTTTAATTCTTGAGTAACCCTTTTTAAACAAGAGTAGCTAAATATAAAATGAAAACCTAAATATTTGTGTTAGTTAAATGTTGAAGTTGTTACTAGTTTTACTTCTAATTAGTTTTTATTTATCTAACTTATTTACATTGAGGTGTAATTTAATAAATATATTCAACGTTAGAAATAAGTGCATAATGAATTTTTAAATTTGTTTTATTTGACCCTTTTCTTCCGAAGATTAAAGACGTAAGAACCGCTCCGACGGAAAATAAAAATGTACTGCAAAGTAACCGTCGCTTTGTAAATGTACTAATTAGGTACTTATTATTATAATTAAACAATTAAGTATCTAATCATGTTTTTAAGGAAACCAAATAAACGATTTAAACATTAACTACCTACTTACAAGTTTTATTGTCTTGCCTTATTTTATCACGTATTCCTATATAAACTTTTCTCTATTTACCACAATAAGACAGAGTGAATTAGTTAATGAATAATGAAATAAGATAATGATAAATAAATAACAATTATTATAAATATTGGCAGTAATATTTTATGGCTAAAACTTAAAATACAATGTTTAATAAGCCGAGAACATTAAATGCCTCAATTTTAATTATTATATAAACAAATTAAATCTTTAAAATGTAGAATGAAACAAAAGGGACTAAAAATTACAGTAGATTTGCCTGTCTTAAATAAATAGGCTAGCGAAATTCTAATTTGCAGCAACAAACAATATTCGACATTCCATCCCATTACCAGCAGCTGATGCCAATTCAGATTCTTATTAGAAAAACTCGGCTCCACCACCCCATCTAGTGGAGAATAGTAAAAATAAATTGCAGCGCCATCTAGCGAACAATTATTGAACTACTACAAACTCAGGAATTCATTCAAATTATTGTCTGTTTCGTTCTTTCTCGTGCATAGTGAAAAAGATAAAGATATCTCTCTACAGTCATTGGAATTTACAATTAAACCAGATGATCGGAGATGATTGGTCAATCTTTGTGCAGCCATGCCAGTTTTTGCAGCATTCACCAATGAAATTGAGAAGGTGGGTACAGGAAAGACAGCCATTCTATTTTAGGCGGGGCATCTCTTAAGATCCTCCTTTATATTCCTGACGTATGCAGACATTCCGGTTATGGATGATGGCGCTGGAGAACGTGTTCTCATTTTTTATCTCTGTCTTCCTAGTAATCTAAAGTAAATTATTATTTAACCTTATAGCTATGGTGGATGAAAAAAACATCAATTTTACAATTACTAATCATATCAATTCATCTATAAAAAGAATGTTGTATCAATTATATTAGTATTGAAAACGAAAAGGCACACTTCATTTCAATTTCAGAAAAATAAATATTCACGTGACCCGGACCTTTCCGAAACTCCTTAACATATTCCGGGTAGCCCCGTAGTAATAGCGCTGTAATAAAATCTGAGAATAGGAATTTATGAACGAGTCCCCATCATTTATAAATACATTAAAACGTCGTTTCATTGACAAACTTTTATTGAGGAATTATATAATCGTTCAGTGCCAACAGGTGACCGTTAGGGTCGTAAACGATAAGTGAGCGCGTGCGCGACTCTCATAAAATGACGTAGACTATAAAATCTTCTCGTGTCCTTACACAATGATGCATTGCTTATTATCAAATGTCTACATCTAGTTTTTATGCAATGAGATCACAAGGTGGGCAGTTAAGGAACTAATTTATCACCCAAACTAGGTTAAAACAATTTAAATGTAGGAATAGTTGTATAATAACAAGTCTATCTTTTTTAGAGTAGCACATTTTGATGGTAATACAGTGAGAGACTGTTGCGTGTACTAGGATTCAAACCTGTATTTCATGAGACTAGTGCTTTCAACATTAACCTACAATTTAAATCACATTGCATATTTTGTAATTTACCTGTATTGTGAATATGAAGGAACTGACTCATGTGATAGCTTCTCCATAACTCGTTCAGAAACGAATGCGTAAAATACTAAATGTAACAGGCAGTTTTAGGGAGCCCTTGAGAATTGTGCCGAGGGCTACTGAACCTTATTATCTTTTTGCTGACAATGTGCGCGGATATTGGCTACTCCAATATGTTATTTCTTTAGAGAAACGAACAAAGAATTTCGAACAATATCACAAATATCATATTCAAGTTTTTATTGTTATGAATCACATACATTATTAGACATATAATTAATTAGCGGCTATCTTATTGATGTTTAATTAGTGTAAATAAAAACTAAGGTGATTATAGATGTTATAGTTTAATTAATTAAAATGCAGCTAAAACAATAGACAATTAGAAGTAATTGTAATTATGAATGGTTAGAATGGCATATTGTGAATAAGAAAAAAACTTACCATTCTGTTGAAAGCATCTTGTAGATCTTGATTACTTTACCTGCAAGATACAAGATATGTTGATAAGTTATGGAGTAACATCGTAGCGAATCTTTAATGCGTTTATTCAATTTAAAGGGTCATAACATCGAGGTGCCTCCCATAATGGGCAGCGCTCCGTCACCTGGGCCGAGATCCGTCACCGCGCCTCCGACCATAAAAGTTGTCTGCCTCTAGTCTGCGTCAGTTTTACGACCTAACCGATGTCTGATAAAAATAACCGTCTCACGTATAAAACTGCGTGCACCCGCTATTATTATAAATGATACGCCACTTTACGAGGAGTGAAAAATATTTACGTTTGTGTTTTATTGTTTGTTGTGCAACTTAATAGCGCACTTGAACTTGGTCGTCGGTCTAGTGACACGGTCTCGGATCGCATGTTTATTGTATAGACGCTGGCAGCTCAAATTTTATTGACGTGTCGTAATATTCATGTCATTGTGGACGCAAACTACTTTTTTAGACTTCCTCAAAAGCTTATATGAATAATAAAATATAAGTTTTTCTGAAGAATATTATACCTTCATGCAAAATTCTAAAAAAGTATTTTTGTTTCAATATTATTATATTGAGAGGTCTCTATACATTTTTCAGGAAACATTTTATAGTTTATTTGTCTGCTTGTACGTATTATGTTACCTGAACCGTGTACGAAAGGAATGAAACATCTCGGTGTATGATCCTTTGCACTATGCGGTACGCTCTATCCTTAATAATATTGTTCCCTCATGCACCTTCACGACAAAACAACGATAGCAAATCGTGACGGAAAAATACGCCTTCCCATTCCGAAAGGTAGAAATTTGCATTATATTATTCATATTTTGTGAAGGTACGTTTTTTTGGGAAACGAATAATAGGCATCTTGCATCTGGGTCTCACATTAAGGGACATCTTTTTATTCGCTTTGAGCTTTGGTAAATATTTTTGTTATTACGTTCGTAGCTCTGAGGGACAATTTCGGTTTCCTGAAGGGATGGCACGGTCCGAAATTTATTTATTATTAAAATATTGATAAGATATTTTCGTCCACTATCTTAAAAATGCATTGGGATCGGACTTACCTTCAGAAACGTAACGACCAATTTACGAGATACGGGAGCATCTATACATAGGTAGGTGCCTACATATCAATACATGCAATATTAATAAGTATAAAATATACTAAGAAACATTTTTATTATTACAAAACAAAATGACGACCTTTTTATAAAATATTACATAATCCTATTCTACAATCACGAGTTCTGATGTTACCATTACGCGTAAAGATGACTGGAGCGGAGATTGCGAACTTATGTACAGTCAACAAAAATAGATTTAGTGTTATCGTTAATAAATTAAAGTATAATACAAAAATAGATATTTTAAAATAATATTCTGTTGTAATTTTTTGTAGTTTTCCAAATAATTGAAGATTCCGCATTACAAAAACAGAGTTGTTTTTGTATAATTCAAAAATATAAATAGTCGCTGTTTACAAAACATTTCACGCATCAACAGACACGTTTAACACTATTGAATGATAAAGACTTCTGGAGAAGGTTAAAATTTATTGATAATATTTGATAACCCTATTAAGATATCTAGGTTAGTTGAATTTATAAAATAACTAAATAATTATAATATGCTACGTGTAGTCCATTTTTACTATACAAATACTACTTAGTGCAATGAAGCCTTTATTATTCCAAATAAATTCTTCAACAGAAAATATAATTAAAAAAAATACAGGAAATGGGGTCTCTGATCTGGTTCTGGAAATGGACTTACCCGCAAGTCACACCACTCGTTTGCACTTGGCACTCTATTTAAAATGCGAATCTTTAGTTAGTATGACGTCGAAGTATAGCATATCTAAATTATTAATTTTAAAATTTTAAATACGATATTATTTTTGCTCTTCATTATCAGCATGAACGAAACTAAGTTTAATAAATAAATACGATATAATGTGTTCGTTTGGGCGCCTGTTTTCGTTCTATGAAATCACATGGTGGTAAAGTCATTAGGTTATAACAACTTCTCTTATCTAATAATGAAGCACTTTTCATTGGTCAATTATTAAGATAATGAAAATTGATAAATTGTTTCCATAACGGCCGTTACTTAAATTTAGGCGCGCTTAATCTATTTTGTCCCCATTAATTGATTTAAATAATACAATTAAAGAATATCACATCATAAAGAACGATATGTCATTCAGATATTTATTATTTAAACAACCAACCTATACCTACTCGATTTCTAATTATTTGCCGAGAATAATTAATTTTTGAATTGAGAAAAAGTTAATTATTTATTCCAATTAACAAGGAATGTTTGTTGATTAAATGCAGTGTTCTTAATTAATTTTCGTTAGTACAAAGGCCATATTTGGTCCTAAAATGAGTTACGTTACAATACTTTAGTAAACGAGGAGGGTTAGCACCACAATGCCCGTTTGTTTCAAATACCTATATGCTATTAACAAGTACAGTTTTTATTAGATATTTTAGGCATGCCATAGACAAATAAAAGGTCGACGAACCAACTTTCATGGAGTAACCCATAAGGTAAGCTTACCGAATACGGATAGGTACGTAGTTATAGTAACCCGTCATTGACCGCACTCCGTCTGTTATTATGTTCGAGTGCGATATATCTGTGCTATGCTGGCTTTATAAGACGATCATGTAGATTTTAATCTTTATTATTTAGTCAAGTCTAACCAACAGACTCGTGAACCTCCACCTTGAAACACAAAAAAGATCTCGGCACCTAGTGTGTTATAACCCTATAATACAATGGCGAGTAAGTTATGTAATAAGGAACGGGTCTCTTAATAACTAACTACGGTTCTATATTAAAATATGTCGGAGAAATTGTACTCATTTAGTTGGCTTTGAGCCAGAGTATGAACGAGACGGATTAACATAGTAAGCCATAATGAAGAAATTACTTTGTGAGTTTGGAAGACAATCATTGTCGTTATTGAGCTGGCTATTATTTAACATTCTATTGCTTTAGATAGTTTAATTTTAAAGGCATACTACAAAAAATAATAATAAATATATTTATGAATAAATGTTGAAGTTTAGTATAACTATATCTAAACGATGTTATCAAACAAAATAGTTATCTAAAATTAGAAGAGTGATGCCAAGTTTCATTCTTAGAGAAACATCCGCATATTTTTTGGCTTACACCCAACACTTGCACGAGCAAAATTGTTGGGAAAATATGAATAAAATGTCGTACATTTCCGTTTCAAAGTTATTAATCATTAAGACTACTTCGTAATAGAAGTCAGTGGAAAGTTTTATTCTAACAATGGAAAAAATCCAATCATAGTTTCCCATGCAGGAAAACACGATGAAAATATTAATGATGCAAATTGATTCGTATTGTACTCACAATTCGGAAACAGAGACGTGAGCTTACTCTAACGCAAGCCCCTAACATGAACAGAATATAAAACCAGTACAAAAACAAATTAGCTTAAGATACATGTTAACAATTGTTTTTCATTCATGTGAATCTTACGAATGCAATGCAGCGCTATATAATTATATATAGAGTAGGAAATTTAAATTCAATTCATGAAAACGTATCAACATCAATAACTGTTTCATTCATTAAATTGATTGTAAATTATGTATGTAAGTACGGTCGCCTGTAAGTTTAGTGTTGGCATGTTTTGAACAATTGATATTTATGTCTAATACTTGTCGTATTAGCAAAATATTAATAAGTATTATGAAAATAATGTAAACAAAACAAAACAGTATTATTTAAAGCAGTAAATTAGCAATTTATTCAGTAAGAATTTCATATTATATTGAGATGTAAAAATTCTCCAATTGTAACCAAAAGACAACACCAACTTGAATGAATAATGACTATTTTTGTGTAATAATACCAAGGCTAACTCGTGCTTGTACAGTAAACAGACAAATAAACAGCATTTATTCCGACAGCATTTCATTTAATATAAGACCTAATAAATAAGGATAAAGTTCTGATAAAATGTTTCGTCGACATCGGCAAGAAATAAAATAACGAATAGGAAAGCTTCGATAATAAGAATCTACGAGATTATTACGTACAATATTTTATATGACAAAGATCTTTCGTGTCGATCCCTAATAACTATTTTCTGATATTACATAAATCCAAAGTGGTAGAGAATAATTTAACAACGAAAAAACTGTTTTCACATTAATTATTTATCTTACTATAATAATCTTTAATTGGTAGTAAACTAAATTATGGAAATAAATTAAATTTTTTGTTACGTAGCCGGAGCCTAAATGACGAAAGAATGTACTATAGGTACTTGACAAAAAAATTAAACCAAAGTTGTTGGCACTCAAAAAATTCGTATTAAGGAATTTTATAAAAGACTAAGCTTTCATTTTTTTACGGTAGGTAAAGTTACTAAAAAATTAGTTCGTTTATGAACAAAAGGATACTGGACCACTATTGTTTTCAATTATCAAAAAAGGACACTGTCTACCAATTCTCGGAGACGAATCTTTTGTCAAAGTTTTATACAGAAATTGAAAGTTTTTATGGTCTCATTGTAAACCTTTCGATTTTTGTCGCTGTTTTTGTGTAACAATAAAAATTTGGAGCATAAACAAAAAACGTAAGACACCCCTTCCGTGTTTATGCAATTGTACATTTTAAAGGTATTTCTCAGTTTTCAATTACAGGTGAAATAGTGATGGTGTGAGTCTGTTGTAGGCTTTGTGGTAATACTGTGTTTTGTTTTGTCAAATGGTTTTAATAGCTTTCTTTTATCGTCATCATTGATTTATTGCTTAAACGGACTGTGTTATTGTGCTCTCCACCAGGTGAGATTCTCTTTTGTTCCGAATTTAATACTAAGTAGGTCCGTAAAAAAATCTACCAAACAAATTATTATTCAGCACGCGAATAATCTCATATGTATCCACATCACTAACATAATCATACATTTTACCTCTCTTATATAGTCTGTTAGAGAAGATTGAACAAAATAAAAATCGTATACAGCAAAACATCTAACATAAGAAATAACTTGTGTACGTGCGGCTTCCTCCAGAACGGAGACAATCGCTGTAAATTACTGCACATTTTATATCGACGTGTCACATTATGATGTGCTATTTGTTCTTGGCTTGCATCGTTGTGTGAACTCATTCGCCCTTGTATTTGCCAGCTCGCCTAATAATATTTGCCGAACGTGCGAGGTACGATGACAAACAACAAACGTGGGCATATCTAAGCGTGACACGTTGTTCCATAGTGGGTGAATTCCAGTTATTACATGTGTTCGCTCTTATTATGTCGTTTTCTTTTCTTTCTGGCGTAATAAAGCGTTGATTACTGAGTCGTAGCGAGGTTTGTGACAATTCTCGTCGATCAAATAAACCTGTTCTTTGGTGATAAGGCATATAATAAGAATATAGCGTGATTGCTGCAAAATATTCCGTAAAAAAATTATTTCGCAGAAACTTTTAGCTAAAATACGCAAATTTGCAGACAAAGATGATAAAGACTCGAACTCTGTAGATACATTTCAAGAGAACGACCAGAACAAAAGAGAAAACTTAAACAGACTTGCTTAGTGTAAGAAAAAATGCAAATCGACCCTCTCAAAATTGGACCGAGTTCAAACTTTACCTCTTTGGATTTAGGATCAGTACAACCTATCATCAGTTCCGAAATGTTATAAAATTAATAAACTGTATGCCAAATTAAACTTTAATACGTGTGATTAAGACCCAAAATGAGTTACAGAATAAAATGGCTTAGGTCTTTGCTTAATCGGACTGTTTTGTGAAAAATGACGGTATTCCGTGAGCTTGACGTGCAAGGTATCCGCTAAGAGGTGTTCGTCGCTGACTCAGGGCTCCAATCTTGTGTTGGATTTGGATACCTAATATATGAGTATTGAATATAAGGTTTAGAGATAAAGCGGTTTAGAAGACATCGAATTTCCCCCAAAATCTCGTCACGTTTCTGAAGTAAAGAAGTTTTGATAACGTTATAAAGTTTGCGATTACAGCTAATCTCAAGGATGAGAGCGGAAACTTTATAAATGGTTCAATTTCGCAAATTGCGATATTATCACGGCAGTGTAAAATGAAGAGCTGTTAAGAAAAATCTTAAGATGTTCAATTAAGATTGGCTTACTTGATCGGTAAATTATAGGTGCTTTGGACGAATATTTCACTGGCACGACTTACGAATTTAAAATAAAATAACTAAAAAATTAATACTTTTAGATATAATCTTATGATGTTTACGTTTAAATGTAACAAAATTCGAGTCATTAATTCAGGCTTTAAAAAAGTACTAATTCCTTTGTGCAAATTTCAAGTAAACTAATTTAATTATTAATTATATTTTTGGGTATTTTATTAAGAACCTACTCTAACAAAAATTATTGTAAAAGGAAACTGTTAATCTTATCACGTATATACCTTTACCAAAATTTCGAGGCTACCTGGCACATAAAGTATATGATTTAAGCCGACAAGAGGTCGCGTGTAAAGCCGGCGAGCGGTACCGTTGCGTCCCACCTCTAGAGGGTTGATACGTATCCCTTTCATGATTGGAGTTCGCTGCACTCTTTATTATTTAGGTATCGATGGATACAAGTGGATAATATGGAATTAAAAGGAGTGCATTTGCTAATTTTTGTTGATAATATTTGATAAATAAGATATCTGCGTGTGAATCATTGAGTTAAATATAGTACTATAGAATTATTTAAAGCAGGTAAATAATTTAAAAAATAACAACAATTTAAATTAAACAAAGTGACAACAAATAGGTCGTTACGAATAATAGAATAAAAATAATTTGTTCCAATTTTTATGTTATACATGATTTTATTGCATAATTCTTCTGAAATAATATATGCACGCGTAATAATATTGTTTATGGTGTCTTCTCTCTTATATTTAACTCAATGGTGCGAATATTTAACGAATAATAAACTTTCTCACGCCATTATTTATTGAAATATCGACCTTTTAAATACCTATACAAAGCAAGCAATTTAATGTAACGATAATTGGTTTTTATTGAAACCTACTTAAGATACAGTACACCAATTGCATTCCTTATTTTAACATGACGCAATTAAGTTTCCAATCCATGTACGAAAAGTTGGCCGATAATTTGCATACAAATAACAGCTTAAATTTAAAAGCCTCAATGCGTGACAACAAAATTATCCTTCAACAATATTAGTGCATTACATTTTCAGAGACCACCTGCTTATACAGACACATAGAATTGTACAATTTATGTTCAAAACCGATTTAGTATTGTGCATAAATTTACCATTTTTATCTTCGGACTCATAATCATAATTTTTAAAGATTCGTATTGAAGTTTTTTTTATAATGAACTTTCAGATGATTGTCATGTTCAGTGTGTTGCGTGGCATCCATTTTAATTGCAAACATGTGCAAAACAAATTACGTGTCAAGATTATTTGACTTTTAATGCAAATTTATGCAAATTTAATTATTGTAATAAACACAGACAGTACGATGCCTTAACGTTAACGTATTTACGTACTTTCTTCGTTAATTTAATTAAAGTTATAAAAGTCACTATCACAATGAGTTTTAATACGTAACATATTTGAAAAAAAAAGTATTCTAAACCCTAAAATCACATAATTAAATACGGATAAATGTATACGCGTATTTTGGAAAGCTAAGATGTCGATATTTTTTTCGAACAATTATAAGAAAACTTCAGTTAATGTATTTTTTTTCCACGTCCATTTTTAAGTAATATACTAAGTTATGTATTAATTATTACGATTTGCTCATTAATATTGATATTTAATTCATTAATATGAGCATAAATTATCATAGATAAACAGCATTAATTTCCTTGGAAACATACAAGGAAAAATTTACCTTTATTTGTTTTTCTATACAATTAAGCTTGATATAAATTTAAAAGAATAATTTGAGGGGTCGTAATTTATAATGGAAGCATATAGGTATCGTGGGTGTTGATTACGTAATAAATAGGTATATTGGTGTAATAGCTAATGCAGAAGGGGTAGCTATATATATATTATGCAAATGACGTAAGTTAGAGCGTTAAGTCTTTAGTATTAAGATCGAAACTTTGTATGCAAGTTGGCTCAACAGTTAATTAAATTTTCCCTCATATTCTAATATACATAAACATACATAGACCATATCTATAATTTCCAATTACCAGTTGTCTTTGAAAGGTCATTCATTAACGTTCATTAGCTTATTATTCTTGAACTTGTTCTCAAGAGTTTTAATACATTTACAAAATGCTCGTTGTAAATTTACTAACCAGAAACTTCTACTTGAAACAGATGCCACGTCTTAAAACAAGAAGGTTAATTTATGGATTTATAATTATACTGTTGTTGCTTTGGTAATTGAATTATTTCATTTACAAAAGGGTTGCAAAGCGAACTCTTCATTTTGAATTTGTTGATTACTTTAAGAAAATGATTTCAAAAGATATATTCTTTAAAGTAAAATAGTACCAACTGCTCTTCTTTAAAAGCCCTCTTTGAGTGTTGTATTTTCTAGAAAGTTCGTCTAGCCACATTTCCCGTCTTTTAACGAAATCGCAAAAGCAAGCAGCCGCGTCGGCAGTCTCAGCAAAATGTGAAACATTTCGACAAACGTCTAACATGTTTTGTTGTTTAGTCGTCTCCCTCCGTCTGAAGTTAATTCGATGTAAGGGTTTAGCATTTTGCCGACTCAGAGATCCGTCCTGTCTGGACAACTTAATAGTGTTTTATGTATAAACATGTAATTGTCTGATCAACTTTACAACTTACAATGACGTTGCTTACTTTAAATGAACACGTATTTACTTACTATTTTAATATACCAAATACAAATACGATGGTCTGACAAATGTTTTCAAGGCACGTCTTCAACAAACAGTTAACTGAAAATTGATAGTAAAACCGAAGATATCAAACCCGAGAGTTTCATCAAAATCTCATCTCAAGATTTCGTCGTTTTAACAAAGACTTCGTTTCAACTTCAATATTCAGACGGGACGTGATTTCGTAAATTCGGAAATTCGCATGCAGATCCGTTGCATGGTGCAGTGTACGGGACCTTCGAACGTTGGCTAAATGAGCGAGACCCTTGTGGCTCGGAGGGTGGAGCCACCCTGGGAGGATAACTGCCCCCACCCGGCTCCCCTGGGGTGACTGCGGGCTGCTTAACCAACAGGGGATGTCGAAATGATGTTTGTTTATTTCGGAGCGGCTGGCGTCAAGGCTGGGGGACGTTAGCAACATTGGGAAAGGTTAATTTAGTGATTACTTGGTCTGGTCTCGACGAAAAAGGTTATTCCTAAGAGTTAACGTTTTAAATTAAATTTCTTGGCTTTAGATTTTACTACGAAAGTGTTCCTTTTAAGAAGCAATTCGAATTGCTAAGATAAAAATGCCAACAAGTAACAAAATATTTCTAAACAAAAAGCACTCTCGTCGTCTTCACCATTAAAACTAAAAGCTAACGGAGAGAACGTCGACACAATATAAGGGGTATAGTGATTCACATGAAAATTGTAATAAATGTATGAACTGAGAGGGTACTGTGTGGTAATGCATGCCGATAGACCATTAGTGTCGTATCGAGCGTATACTTATTACAACTGTTATCGTCCGGTGTGTAAATCACGGTTCGTCGGTAGATAGGGCTGGCCCGACACGGCAATATCTACTTGAAATATTTCTTATATCTTAGGTACTATTGTTATCTTAGTAGCGACATTAAGAATGTCAATTGGTTTCCTGATTGTGCGTTGAAATAATATGTAACGAAATGGAAAAGTAAGGTATCCGCCTACGAAAGTTTTTTTTTTTTTAAATGAATTTCTTAAATTGAAACCAATTAGGTAGGTTAGTTTATAGGAATGGGTAAATTGTAAATTACGTGTAAAAATATCTTTAAAATATCCGTCGATATGTTTTCTGAAACTATTATTCAATCAACTCTGAAAGTATTTTGTTATTTACAAAAAAAAAAAATTAAATAAATAAGCTGTTTTCTGATTTAGGTTATATAAATAACGGAGTTCGATTTATTCTTGAATAACACGAATTCTATTGATTGATATTAGCCAGTTTGTTGACCATGTACTATATACATACTATGGGTGAACGGTTAGATCCTTCACATTAACTTTGGCTTGTACTTTTCATTCTCGACCGCTTAGACATAGTTTAATAGTAATTGGGTATCTTAATTGTGAGTTTATAATATACGTTTTTAATTGGTTAAAAATAAAGAGGAGTGTGCATCACTGGCTATTGAGAATTCATACAATTGCAGTGTGATTCAGATTATTCAGTTGTATCTACCTACATTTAATATAGGTATTGGCATTTAAATTTTATTATTAGCTATTTTTTAAATTTCGTTGTCAACTTTAAATTTGAAAGTTTTTTTCAGATAAACTATTAACAATGATTATTATTTACTATTTATTTTCGTATTACAACTAAATAATTTCTTAAAAGTTTTTTTACTTCGTATTATACTGAGAATCTAATGGAAACTTTCTATGAATTTGTAACAAAACTTTATACCATACCTCGTATATGGCGCATGCGCAATGCGAGTACATTGCATATGTGTGAGTTGGAAGTATAAATAGCTCTACATCTCCCCGAGATTCAATATTATGCAATGCACACTGAGATTTCATGCATCAATATTTAGTTTATTAAAGCTAACATTAAAAGTACATTGTAACATTTGGTACCTAATAATAATACATAAGTAAACGTAATAGTTTCTAGTTAAAGACTCACAAATTTTAATGATTAAGTTAATTCCAAATATTTTTACATACATTTTGTTATATTTTATACCTTATATTACATTACGCTTTATTGCTAATAATTTAATTGTAAATGGAATACATGAATTAAATGTCCAACGTATAGGAAGATTATATGAAAAGATTATATGCTTTAAAATCAATTTTTGTTTTCATATTGGCGGATAGATAAAAGGGCTTTCAGAATCTGTACGATGAGCTTTTAAAAATGAGAACTAACGCCATCTATCCAAAATCCTCAGAGGCTTTTTCAATCGTAAACAAATGATGCGGGACGTAAAACGAGATTTTTATGAAAATTTTATTTTATTTTCACGAAATACATTAGATGTTGTTTGAATTGCATTTTCAAATTTTGGGTCAGTTTTAATTTCAATGTCTTTCTATTTTATCTATCTAAAATAAGTTTAGAAACAATTTTTAAAAAATAATTAAAATATAACATCGTTTTAGTAACGCTAATAAAATGGCGAAAAAGGAACACACACAAATTTATTCAATTACTTATTAATTATTATATCAATTAATTATTAATTTTCAAAACGGAATAAATTGTTGCGCAATAAATTAGATTTGATTAAAAAGTAATTCTTATTTTAATTTACACTCTAAATAAAAAATACATAAAAAATTAAAAATAAAAGTTTGAAAACTCAACGTCCCGTAGCATTCGATCCAAACGAGTTTTCACAGCGAAGCCTCCAAAACTGCGTCCTCACAATTTTCCATCTATCTCTTTCCATAACGCACGTCAAGTACTCATAAGAACGAAACAGCTGTAGTTTAATACACACAACGTTACACCCTTCTTGAATGAATAGAAATCGTTAATTTGGTAGAATGTAACCTCTGTACATTTTATTGTAATTATATAATGAAATTATATTTAAATAAATAAATAACAAGGTATTTTAGTAAAAAAAATTGATATACATTATCGAAATACCGTTTAAAAATTGCAGAAAAGAGTTTTCTAAATACCTATGACGTAATGCTAATTGGCATTATCTACACCTACGTAACAATCGTAGCTGGTATAAGACATATTAAGTTATATTAAAATTGAATTTTCGTATGATCTACTGTAATATGTGAATACAGGTGCTAAAGTTAACCTATTCAAATGAATGAAGAAATAAAAATAAACTATGTACCTAATGAGGACTATTAAACGCGAGCATTATTACAATAATAGCAAATTTAAGCCACTTAAACACGCGTATGAGAAGAAACCCCGCGCGTAGCAACAATATAATAATCTGTCGCGGCGTCTGTTTATTTTTCGACCTTCAAGTTCAGCTCGACCGACCGGTGTCTCCTCTAAATGCCAATAATTGGCATCTGCTACCACGAGGCTGGCGTCAATTGTCATACATAGCCCCTCTCTGTCTAACAGTTGAAGGGAATGAGGGAGAAAAAATCGATCGCTGCGTGCTTATACAAACAATTTTTTTTTATTTTAAACATTCTCGTTCTGAGTCGAGTTCAGTTGTTTAACCTTTGTAAATGCAATTTGTAGCGATCTAGTTTGCGTGTGTCAATCACACAACGTCAGTACGGTACCACGCGATGTCTGCTCCCGTTTGTAACAAGGTCGTGAAAACAACGTTCAACTATTTTATTTTAAAAAATATATATATACCTATATATATTTCATAATATTCTCAAAAAAAAAAAACAAATCGTATTATGTCATGAATTCATAAGAAACTATAAACATCTATTTAAAATTTACACGATTCAAAATATTTTAACAATCTAATTAAACTTACCTACTTCCATCTAAGTATGTGCAGGTATATCTTGAATATTTAAATAATCATTTTAGCCGGTGGAAGCTACGTAATTGGAAGCAATTTTCCTGATAAGAGAGTTATTTTTATAGCTTCGATTGTAATGCAAAATGACGTACCTCGTTTTTAAAAAATGAGTTATACCAAGCGAAGACTTTCATAAAAGAGAAAAAAATATTAACTTGTTTTATTATAGCCGTTAGTCCAATTATTTATTTATTTAAAACTGTATTGCTCGAAGTACAACATTTCTATCACTGTTTTAAAGTTTATTTATTCAATTAATTTACGAAATAACCACTTTAAGTTTCGTTATTTGCTTTTATTCATATTTTTAATTCTAAAATAAAATTCTAATTAGCAAATAAAAACTAGAAGTTAGAAAAAGAAATACCAATAAAATAAAACTCAAATTGGAATCAAGTTGAGGTATTTTTCAACCAGAGCGTAATACTTTTTAGTTCACGAAAACATTACTAGATGGCGCTAGCGGTATTCAGTTCATGAACGAGCTTTATTAGTGTGTGTAAAACGATTCGTGTACAACGCTAGTAGATACACAAACGCACATTACGACAATCTCTTTCACACATCAATATTAAACTTATTTATGTGTGAGTATACACGTGGTCTTAGCTGTGCATGTGTGAATATTTCTTAAGAGTTTATACAAAACGAACACATTCAAACAGCTGGGTGGGGAAGTGGATGTTTTCGGCATGCCAGTTTACTATAAGCTGCCTATAGATGTCGCAGTAAGAATGTTTTCAATTTTTAAGCATAAAAGTATTTTTATTCATAGAATAATGTTACGTTTTAACAAAATATTAACTAAATAACCTGGCATGATACCATTCGACGCACAAAGGCATATGAAGTGTAATTCATAGGAAAATTGGCTATCAAAAGCATCCATTTACACGCAAAGACGCCAACATTACTATGTTTTAATCCTAAAACGTTTCTACACTCGTGGATGTGGAATGATGTGGGAGTTTGTCGAACAAGGATTTATAAAATTTGATTAACTTGATTACGGTTTGGAGCAGACGGAAATTACCATTTTTATTTCATATTTATTCACTATATTAAGTTGTTTTATTGTTTTTACGGAAGCATTTAACTTAATTAATTTATTATACTATATTAATAACTTAATCTAAATACTTAAACATCTAAAATTAACATTTATTCCATTTATTTTTATCTAACATTAAATTGTATAGACTTACAAATTATTATTGGGTATGTATAGGCTATGATTGACGAGTTTCTTGTATTATTCTTCTCGGAATACGCCTTCCCGAAGTCACTATAGAGTCTAACGATGAGCAAGCGCACGCCTTTAGTGCCTATGCTAATAAACGATTTTCATTTCATTTCATTTCAATTCATATATCAAAATTGCGTTCTAACTGATTTAGATTTCATTATACTTCCACGGCAAACGGCTTTTAGGGGGAGTATGGTAATCAATCTGGGTTGCGGATGTAGGGATTTTCCTCAATCCTTCATGGCCTTAAGGTAAAAAGCCTCAGGATTTCTCTGTTCAAGATTGACCTACTTGCATATGAGCGTTCCCACAAACATTTAGCCAAATTACTCCTTTATAGTGTAGGTAGGTTTCTTTATTATACGGCAAAATACCTACCGCTCAGGGGTGTACTAAATGTACTCATTAAAATATTAGGCGTATTATACACGAAAAATATTTTACATTTCGTAAAACAAAAATGCATTCAAAGAATACACGTGCAAACTTTCATTATTCGACGCAATCACACATTTACAGCTTTCCACGCGCGGCACTCCAACGAGACGGTAGGAGCTCTATTCTGTCATATGAGTACCTCTACCCAAAGCTTTCGCCTTAGTCACAGACTAGGAAAATAACGTGTCAAAATTGAAAATATTTGCAGTATCTTCACAACATACCTATAGTCACCTATATCATGTTAAATAGTGTACAATAACATAAAACAAATGTAAATTATGTTACAAAATCCAATTAAGTAAAATTGTTGACGCACCAAGCTTGAATAAGTCGTATTTTATTTTGTAAAAAATGACTCGATGCGACTATACTTACGGCAAACTTCAAGTGGACATAAATAAGGGTCGCAATATTCGGCGGTCTCCATCTTGTCGACAACACCATGTTCTTAATTTTTCTTACATTTTCCCTACAAACAAAACTACGCTTTAATGCTTGAACGTAGAGTATCTTTTGATTTAAATTTATCCGAGATCTCTCGAGAGGTTGATATAAGATTATAAACTAAGTAGAAACAAAGTTCATTTGAAAAATAAAAACGAAGTTGTTACAGGATCAGTGTTCCGAAAGAGTTAGAATGAAAAAAGAATGCTTTTACATTTTATATGCAATAATTACATAATAAAAGAAAATCCATAATACTTTTATACGGACCAGTAAACCCATTTGATTACAAAAGAGTGACATGACCCGTAAGTAAATACTTCTTAAAATGACTATCTCGAAACAGTAACAAAATAACCGAGTCATTTGGGAATTTCGATCTTCTATTGAGGCTTAATATAAGTCGGCAAAATACTCTGTGTCCGTCTGTAGTATCCATATCACGTAGAACCCTGAATGCAATGTATTTCCTTTCGGCCCCATTTGACGGCCCCAGAGGCGTATTATACTGTGTCTACAGAAAGGAAATACACTCAAATATAATCAGACCGAGCTCCGTACAAACAACAATTTCATGTTTCATCCAATATTAAGATGGTTTTTTCCTATATTAGGTACTTAGGTTTACCTATAGCTATAGCTACACGTTGTATGTGATCTATTAAATTAAATGCAACTATTAGATTAGTGATTTTAAAATAGTGTTTATTCAATTACTAGTGCGACATTATTATATGGGAAATTTTAACCCTGAAACAGAATTCTAGTTAAGAAATCATATACTAACCCAAAATATAAGCAAGTTTTAAAATTGTTCAAAAAAGATTATTATTAAAAACGTTGTTAATAAACTCGTAATATACAAGTTATCCATTTTAATAATAATTTCAGAATTAATCCAAACCGATCTCTCTATATTATTAAAAAGTAGCTGTTTTTTTCATCTTACTTTACCTTCGGATGTAAACAAGGTAAATTGTATCCACCGGTGCGGCCGTTTGTACCTCAATAATATAAAACATGCTCCCATATCAACTCCACCCTCGCTATGACGATGCGAGACGCCTTGTCACTCATGCCTACCTACCTACGTGTGCCGAACAAACTTATCGATCGAACTACATTCGAACTCTTCAACGTTTGAGTACTTTAGCCAATTTAGTTAAAGTAAATACACGGATAAACAGAGAAATGGTGAGTTTTTGATAACATGAACATAATATTAAGATACCAAAATATCGAACTAAATAGCACGTATCCTTGGTAAAACGATACTGAAGGTTCAAAGACCTCGGTACAACGTCTCCATAACATTGAAAAAAATACTATAGAGGTCTTTGTACTTTCACTGAAGAAAAAATTCTTCGACAATATTAATCCAGAAAGATTTGTTTATATAACTGCATAAAGAAATTATTCAACCTTGAATAACAAAGAATAAGAATAGGTACGTATAAAAGCGAATAACTTTTTCATCTATCAAAATTTATTCGCTTTCAAATATACGTGTATATTCCTTAATAGAGACGAGGCAAGGTCACGTAGCCACTGGATGGACTCTGTAACCGAAATGACGACCTCGGCCCGTTAAGTCAAAGATCCATCGGCTTACCAAAGACTAGCTTAAATACAGAAAAGATTCGAGCAAGTTTTCAACTTTTTTAGTGTTCGGGCGGCGTGATACCCTTTCCAGTTCCACATAACTTTATTTCAAAGTATTTAATAAGTATTAATAACTTGTGTGTTAATTATCAATTTTAATATTAAGATTGTAATTTTCTATTACATTAAACAGTTTCATATTACTTTTTTAATTAAGTGTCAATTCTTAACATTTTATACGAATAAAATATCTTTGGATTGAATCGAGCGTAACACGTTTCACGCTTGAATAATGCACTTGGCAAGCGCACCGTACAATTTGAAGGAAAATACAGGGAATATACCGTAATATATAGGTATAAAATAGATAGTTTGCTTCACATCACTCTCCAAGGCAGGTTGTGTCAACATTGTGAGACAGCTATATGAGAAAATGCTTTTAGTTTATCATATAATAGGTACCTAAGTCTTAAAAGTGCATACTTCAGTACTTTGGGGTGATTAGAAGTAAAAGTTAAAGCTAGTATCTAACTGTAGTTGTAATGAATAGAAAATATTTGAAAGAACATGTGAATAATTTTAATTGTAAAATTAATATAAATATGGATATAATGGGTTTTTACACATTGGTGTGTCATAGATAAATATACCTACGAAATATAAACAGTATAGTTGCAAATTTAAATACAATA
The DNA here is from genome assembly GCA_028551675.1 of Tineola bisselliella. Classification (NCBI taxonomy): domain Eukaryota; kingdom Metazoa; phylum Arthropoda; class Insecta; order Lepidoptera; family Tineidae; genus Tineola; species Tineola bisselliella. Next base: position 475 of record JAPWLS010000015.1, on the reverse strand, counting down.
CAACATTAAGCGTACGTGATAGGTGCTACGTCATATCAGAAGCCAATATGTCGTGACGTGTAAAGCGTATTTTTGTTTCAATCTCGTCAGGTAAGTGCTATTGTAAATCCGACAGTCACCCTCCTACTCCCCCGCGAGCCTATTGACATGCAAATGAAGCGAGCCCACGCTCGCGGACCACGTCGTGCCACGGTTATTTATCTCTGATTGGCTTCGTTTATTCTGCAAAACTGACCGGATTTAATTTTAAAATTTTAGTTTTGTTTTCTGTTTTAATCACACACAAAAACTAGTGAATATTGTTGCCACGTGTATTTATTTTTGGCTACAAATAACCGGTTCCTAAACGTTATTACGGAAATCTAAGAACTACCTAACATATAGTCACGTCGCGTCGCCGCCACTACGATGGCTTATCTGGCGTTAGAACTGATGATAATAAGCGATATAGCCAAATATCTGGGAACATTCAGAA
>JAPWLS010000529.1:0-19965 GCA_028551675.1 Tineola bisselliella | reverse complement strand
TATTTATTTAAAAACAAAATTACATTAGGACTATATATTATAAAAAGGACTACTATTAATACAAACTAAATGAAATTTTAATTATAGCATATGACAGCATCCGTCCTCTAATAAAAATACATAATTCAGACGTTACATAATAAAAAAAAACATAAGCAGTCGTGGGAACTATTAAGTTAAGAGTAATTGAAACTATATGCAAAATATGTTGTTTTCATTATTCATTTATCTGTATAAAAATATTAATATGTTTCATACTCACTTTTATACTGAAGTCAATGAATTTAAAGTCAATAAATAAACAGTAATCCTTCAATTAAATAATTACAATAATAGTCAAATTAAAAATTCACTTAAATAAACAAAATCCAGTACACACAAGTTGAACTTCCCACGTGGTCAATTTAACTTTACTTATGTAGATAACCACACTCTTATACTTAATGTACAACGCGTCACATTTACAATTACAGATGTACTGCTACTATAACGTATAGGTGACGTGAACTCACAAAATTATACTTATCCAAAAAGCGTCCAACGCGCACATAATACAGTCAGAAATAGGCGATGTATTAGTGTATACGTGTACACAGGCTACTGCGCGTGCGCTAGTCTGGCTCTCCATAACTATAGATATACTATTATCATTAGCATGTCGGTGACGCGAACCGAGGATTTTACCCTCTACCAAAACGCTCAACGCGCCTAAAGAAGTTTTCACTTCAAAAAAAAAACAAAAAACAAATAGAGATTTAAGGAAAAAAAAACATAATAATAAATAAAATTTACACTTAACAACATGTTCGATTGAATTTCAAATTAGATAATATAAACATTTTTATCACTAAACTCTCTGTTTATATTTTCTATTACAGTAATGCGCTAAATAACGCTTTACGCGAGGGATACGTTCCGGAAAAAATCGCGTTATTCTCGAAATTCCCGCGACCATAGAGAAGTTGATGACTACATTATGTTTATACGCACTCTTTCGCGTAATTTAATAATATATTTGAATTTCGCGTTATAGTGAAACCACGCACAACGGGGTCGCGTAAAGCGGGGTATTACTGTATAATTATGTATTATGTATGTAGTTTCAATATGATATATTAATTGTCTACATTGTTCCTTTATATTTATTTAATAACTATGATTTATTATGTTCTTCAATAAAATTTATCACAAATATTTGCTAAGTTAGAAAGTCTTCTCGTTATGTGAATGTATGGTAATACCAACTCTAAAATTGAATTTATTATTTTCACTACTGACTTTAATTTGCCTTCTCTAAACAGTGGGCTTATCACGAATGTATGGCTTTCGAATCGAGCTGTCACAAGTAAAACGGATCCGTTAGCAATCGGGATCATGAATTTTTACTAGCAACTAACGAGCACCAGCAATTTATCAAATGAACGAAAGATCGAGACGTTCGAAAATTAACAAAAAGTATCTAAAATATTGTAGTTCCAAATCCGCACGCGGTGGCGCTGCTCAAATTTCCATACAAATCGCTTGAAGCGAACTCGGTTCGAAAACCAGACTAAAATTCGTGATATGCCCACAGTTGAAATATACGCATTAGTCGATTATGTAATAACAAATTAACTACAACTAAAAAATCTATTTAGTTTCAATCAGTTAAAGACAACGTTGTTGATTATAGGAAGATAGATAGAGGCGCTCCTAAAGACCTCAGGAAATTAGGGTGACCATGCATTCATAAATTTGTTGGATTGTTTCGTATTAGTTTCTTTCGTTGTAGTATTTAGACCAGAGGTCGACAACCTTTTTTGGCCGCGGGTCAAAATTAACCAAAATGCAAGTATTAAAGAGACGTTTGGATCTGAGATATTTTCGTATTAAAAAAGTTTTTAAGTAAATAATAAGATATATTAAGAAAATACTTACAAACATAGTTGAATAAACATTATTTATAAACTTTCTCTACGATATCAATGGCTCCTCTGATGTTCAACTTGTGACGTCAATTTTTTGGGAAAAAGAAAAAAATGTTTGTATATCTTATACTTTAATTTCGGAACGAAAGTGGGTCACTTGAAACTACCAAATGGGTCACTCGGTGACCCATGGGTCATAGGTTACCGACCCCTGATTTAAAGTATAATTTACAAATATAAAAAAATATTATATACATATATAGTATTGAAATATATGTATTATTAACAAACATATAGTCTAATTATATTCATACACAAAATACAAAAAGAGAAAGATATAGAAAAGATACGAATAAGAGTTTTAATAATAGAGTTATCTATTTTTCAATTTTTTTTAGTAATGTTTTATGAAGGTATATTTTGTCTTTTATTTTTTGTGGGCTTAATATTATGTTAATTTTTATCTCAAATCTTATAGCGGCCGTGGCCTAGTGGTTGAGGGTGCTGACTCGCGGTCGAGAGACCCCGTGTTCGAATCTCTCAAAAATTAAGCCGGTACCAATGTAACTTTGTTATATGTACTTTGGTCGCTCAATGCCTATAGTATAATAATATTGGCACACAAAGAGTGGTAGGCAGACTGATGATGGCATTAGCCCAGTATGCCGTCCTGGGTAATACCACCACTTTCAAGCGGAACACCCGTGAAGTGACCTAGTCGCGTTTCGGGATCAGCTTGGAAGTAGCCGGGATAACGAGAGGAGTGTGCCCTGTCAGTTTGGACAGAGCACATTCGTCTCCTCAAGCCGGCATAGTGGAGACGACTGTTGCGCGCGGACATATGTCCGTAGTAACAGACTTCACTCATGGACCGCACTCTAGCTTAACATCAGGCGGAGTGTGGTCATATGCTGGGCTATCAATAAAAAAAAAAAAAAAAAAAAACCTCAAGGGTTTCGTGTATTGCAATCATATAATTATAAAAAATGAATTTTTATCCCAATAAATCCTCAACGCATGGTCACACTATAGATAAAATGTTTCTTGTTATAGAACAATAAATAACTGAGAACGTGGATTTGTCCTTTCCTTATCGATGTTGTCGGAGATATCTTCCATTCTAGGTACCTAGACAGGCTTTATAACTATTCCAAGTTGATATTCAAGATCAAAGAGCGACTTTCAATTCAAACTATCTTGTTTTTTTTTTTATATTTATGTTGTTTTGCTACCTGTCGTCGACGTAAAAGAGATCGCGGCGGCGATGTAAATAGTGTACAATATAATTTTATAAATAAAACTGTAAATTTGAATTTGGAATGAAACAAAAGAGGAACACGAGGGACGTGCGAATGAGGACTTGGATGTTGGTTGCGAATGGGAACGGATGTGTGTGCTTAGATTGGTAATATAGTGTAAATACACTTTTCAAGAGGTTTCATTTGATACAGTCCACTTACTCTATTGGGTATACTACGTATTATAACTACTTTGAGATCAAGACAACAAAAACATAAATAATAACACCGCGTTAGTTGTAAATCTTATGAAACTCCGCAATAAGAGTACAGCGACATCTACTGTTAAAACTATTATTTTTTCTACCATACCATTTCCCCCTTATTTCTCTATACCAGCGGTTCTCAAACTTATTTGGCGAAGGAAAAAGCCTTAACATAATTATAAAAAACTGATTTATATGTATTTATGAATAATCATATTGCAATGTACTATTACGTAATATTTAGTTGGAATATTTAGATGTAACCTTATAATCTCTCTTTGGTAGGTATTTTTTGCAGTATTTTAGCCCTAGGGTTCCGCGGAACACACTTTGAGAATGACTGCTCTATACTCACTTTAAATATCAGGCCATTCTGACAAGAACTTTAATTGTTTAAACCAGAAATATAATTAGAATAATAAAAATAGTAAAATATAAGCTACCGTATGTCATTGTTAGAAGGACTTGCAAAATTAATTCTATTTCAGTTACAGTACTCTCTCTCTTTTCCTCTTTATACGAGTATGTGAAACAATTTAAACAAGCGGAATACTAACCTCAACAACAGTTCCGATAGCTATTTGACAAAATTTGCACCTGCAACTCTACTATTGAGGAGCGCTATTCTTGGATCAATATACACTCGAGAGCAATAAAATCGCATACCCCCTTGTTTACTAGTATTGTTCAAATTATTTATTAAAATTCTTCGGTATTTAGTAAACAAAGGTATGTTAAATAAAAAAACACATTGTCAGCTTACTAATGTCATAATAAAACAATAATTTACCTGGAAATTACACGCACAAATATCAAAATAACATAATTCCGAGAATTAATTTGTTTCGAGTAGGCACTACTTGCACTATAATGACCGATACTATTTTAAAATATAATTTAACAAAACATATTTAATATAGCAAGTAAAAACCTAGGAACCGCTTATAATCTTGAATCTAGAGTATGAGAAACGAGTCAATAAGTTAAAAAAAAATTAGAGCTTTAATAGAATCATAAGCTTGTTGATTTCTGCTAAAAATATAAAAAAAATTTTGAATACAATCTAAAGTCAAAATTTGCATTTAGAGTTAAGAACCAATCTATTTTTAAATTTGCCGCCGTTTTCCTGTGTCACGATTCGCTCGTCGGACTCAATGAAACAAATGACTGATGCGAGAGACGGAAATAGTTGTAATGTCAAGAATCAACCCGCAAATCCTAACTAACTTATTCGCCGCTAGAAACCCGTCCAGTTTTATTCATCACTTAGAACTTTCCCCACTATATTTTTTAACCAAAAGCTTTCTATCAAAGTCAAAGGGTGGTAGTGTGGGAAAATAGTAAAAAACGAGTTATCAACACTTTAACATGCTGCCTCCAAAATATTCCAATTTGCTTTTTCTGCTTGCCCTGTCTACGGTAACGCATAAAATTTTTATACGCCAGTTTTCTCTTTGGTTACTTAGTTTTAGAATGGACATTTTTATTTTTAAAGTTTTGCAGTCATCGTGGCTACGCGAGACTGATAGTTGCAAAGGTTTTTAAACGTCATGTTAAAATAGGTATAACTAGCTGTTATCGCCGACTTCGTTCGCCTAATAATGATATCTGAAAAGTAGTTATAGTAACATAACAACAATAGTTAGACATATACTATTGCTACATTTTTTGTAGATATTGATATGTTCTTTAATATTGTAGAACATTTTTTTGTTCTATCATCAATAGTTTTCGCAGCGCATGCGATGAAAGACATTTTATGGCAATTTTTAGCAACCTTGGGTTATATTATTGTAGTTTTAGTAAGAATACTTATTTTTTTCCAGTAATTTAAGCCTATATTGATCAATGTAGCATTGAAATGGTGAAAGAATTTTTGAAATCGATCCAGTAGTTTCTGAGTTTATTCATTACAAACATACAAAAATACAAATCTTTCCTCTTTATAATATTAGTATAGATAGCAATAGAGCTACTACCCATAGTCTTTTAAATTACTTAAATCTCAAGAACAACATTTTATAATATATATCTATTCTATAAATTAATGAAGTCTATGGTTTTAGTAGAAGCTCACCGCCAAGGCGCCTCTTTATTCGTATTTCTTTTCTATATCGATAAAGAGTACGTGACTTTGATACGAATCATTCCGACCACTCGCGAGTACGCTGCCTTTTCGGTTATTATTCTCGATGTGTCGTTGACTTTTTACCCTATTTATATATATACAACGTATAAAATAAAATATCACAATATTGAGAGCAAGGTGCCGGCATAGCGGAAGTGACTGTTTTTGTATATCCCTACTAATATTATAAATGTGAATGTGAGTTTGTTTGTTACGTTTTCACGTAACAACTACTTAAGCGATCATCATGAAACTTTGTACATATATTTTTGGAGGTACTAGAAGTAACATAGGATACTTTTTATTTAAAAAATAAATTTTTTTACTATAGTTTCCAACTGACTATAATTTCAGTTGTTTGGAATCATATTTATTCATTTTTATTGAAATGATCTCTGATACTTATTTAATGACTTAAATGCGAGCGAAGCCGCGGGTAAAAGCTAGTATCATATATATTAGCCTAGCATCATTCCAAATTACAATATCTGCAGGTAACAGTCGCTTTCTCTATGCCTGAGAAGGAATATCAGTTTATATATTTGTCATTTTTTAGCACTTTTAAAGCTAAGCTACTAAAGTTCATATAAAAAAGGTGGCATTAAATTTCTCCCTGTTATCGTGCAAAAGAGGTTGTACTCAAGAATTTTAAATTATAATTAATGTTTACTCTTTCAGCAGTGAAAAGTTAACATTTTTAAATATAATTGGAATGGTATTTGTGTAATTTTTTCGTATTCCAAGGAAGTTTCGCTATAAATAAGCTACTTAAGCTTTATTTTTAATGAAACTTTAACAGTCTTTTGAAAATATACGTATGAAAGGAAATTTGTTAAAATTTAAAATATTAAATGTAGCGGGAATTATAAGCAAAATAATTTTAAATTGGTAATTTCCTTTAATATGGATTTCCGTAAAGTAACGCCTGAAACAATTAATTATAAAAATGTATGTATATATATGTTAAAGCCCTTGAGTAAAAAATTTATAATATTTTGACAATATTGTAGTCCTATAATACAATCCCTTACTAATATAGATGTGAAAGTGAGTTTGTTTGTTACGTTTTCACGCAATAACTACTTAACCGATCATCATGAAACTTTGTACACGTGTTTTTTCATGTTAAAATATGCAATAGTATGTTTATACTATAAAAATCTCTAAAACCGCTTGACGCACAAAGATGAAATTTAGCAGGGAGTTAGTTTTATAGTTAGTTGATAGCTAAGAATGGATTTTGCGACAGATGTGTGATTTTTTTCTGTTGACTAAAATATGAAACATCATTAAACTTCATAGTTCTTTATATCTTGATTATTACGCAGGCGTAGTCGTGGGCAACTGCTAGTAATAACATAATAAGCTATTCAAAGAGATAAGCTTTCCAGACTTTCAGGAATTCAAAGCAACTTGTTCCAGCTGAACCTTTGTTATAGGTTTCTCTTGGGATGCATCAAATTGATAAACCCTTGAATTTCAAAAGATATCCTACCCGCTGACATGGGCAAAATTATTTTCACATCCCCCGGGTTTTAAAGCAAATTTCTTTGTTCTTTTTTTTTGAAGGTAATTTATTTTTAAATTCTATACCTGTGTTAGATTGGGGATTGGGAATTTAATTTGGTTTTTTAATTTATTTATATTTGTATAATGTATATAATATAATGTATTTGTTTTTATTATATTATACCTAATAATAACACAGGGGAAATTAAAATAACAATTGTTTTTCAAAAGAAAATAATTTAAGGTTAAAATAAAATAAGGTATTTCAAAGAAAACAAATATAATAACGAGTAATTTATTCTTCAATCCATAGACAATTCATAATGCTGCCAGACTAAATATTTGTTCTATTTAAGCCAAAGTATTACCATAATTATTTTTTTTTGTAATTAAAGATTAGAGAATCCAAGTGTGGATATTTTTAAAAATTTTAATAAAGTAAATTTAAAAAAAAAATACATTAATAACTATTTCGTTAATGTCAAATATTAATTTGTTCTTGTTCTGATATGTTTAGACATTACTTTATATTTAAAATTATTGATGACTGATGATGCAAAGCCAAAGCGACCACACGTATCCTGATGATGCCACGTGAAGTGGCGAAACGCGTCGAGACGAGTTATTGAATGTTGGTGGAGGTCAGAGGCGGCTCGTCCTAAAGAGCGCTGGTGCAATGCACTCCCACGAAAATTACAGAACTTATATTACAGCGGCGTAGATATAGGTAATATAATATACTATTGTATAGGTATAGTAGAATAGAATGAATGTAATGTAAGGATAGTATGTATTATGAAGAAATATAGATTACTTTTGTAATTTTCGTGGGAGTGCACTGCACCAGCGCTCTTTAGGACGAGCCGCCTCTGGTGGAGATTATTTTCCTTCATCGACCTAATGTAGCGGGAATTATAAGCAAAATAATTTTAAATACTTTCCTTTAATACTTCCGCATAGTAACGCCTGAAACAACCAATTATATTATTTTATATGTATATGTTTTTGTTTATAGTTCGTGATGCACTATATCTGGGCTTATAATAGAACCTAAATGTGAATTATATTTTATTTCCACTCGAAATCACACTAATATTTATTATATACAAAAGTAAATAAACGTGTATCGTGGAAGTTCCACAAATGATAGTCCTAAGTGAAGAAAAAGATTTTTCTTCTAGAAGTACGGTTAGCAAGACGGTCGTGAAGGTAACGCAGTAGTAACATTTGGGGCGAAGGAATAAGAGCGTCGATAACGCTTCCCTTCTCACTATGGAACTAATATCACAGAAATGTACAGTCAGCAAATAAAGATAGGTAAACTTTCCGATAATTATGGAGTTTTCTTACTTTTGATTGATTATTTCTGGTTGCAGGTGCTACAATGACTCTCTAGTATAGATGTAAGGCTTTCTAGTCTATAATGAAAGGGGTTGGAGAAAAGGAGAGAAGCTGTCAACCTTAAAAATACTCATCTCGTCTCTGATGAAATAAAAGAGGTAGCTGCTGCCCAAATTACTAAATTCTTGATGGATTATATTTTACATGAATTCCTAAATTGCTGACGTTACAAAGACATATCTCAAAAGCTTGTATTTATAGACAAGTGATGTTAGAATTTTGTAGAAACGTTCTGACCGTACTTCCAAGGTGGTCGAGGTCAAAGGAACAGTACGAACAACGGTGGCTTTTAGCCCGATTGCTCGCGTAACTGCAAAATGGAGTGAAGAACTCACCTAGAATAAATATAGATTTGTAGGTGCCAATGATATCTACACTTAAACTGTTATCAATAATTGTGGTTTAGTGATGAATGATTGTATTCTATTGTAGCAGCCATTCTCAAAGTGTGTTCCGCGGAACCCTAGGGCTAAAATACTGCAAAAAAATACGTACCAAAGAGAGATTATAAGGTTACAACTAAATATTACGTAATATTACATTGCAATATTTACAATATATACATTATTCATAAATACATATAAATCAGTTTTTTATAATTATATTAAGGCTTTTTCCTCCTCCTTACATCTATTTGGTTCTTGTTTTTTATTTTTATGTATGGTTTTCTAGGATTTAAGATTTCTTCCCGTTGATCTGTTGATTAAATTTCTTTTGCATAGATATATAATATGCATAAGATATATAACATAAGCTAATACTATATATGTATGTATATCAAAACATATAGTTATGTCCATATAAGAGAACGTATTTGACATTAAATATTTTTATTCAATCGACGAGTACTTCAATGATTCGAAATAATTAATTGACATTTTAAAAGAATCTTCTATATATATATAAAAATCAATGGCACTTTTCGTTGTAATTTTATAACTCAAGAACGGGCTCACCTATCCAAACCAAATGTTTAGGCTTTGTTCGGACTATTTAGTAGATGGTTTATGTGAAGTTTTCACAAAATCGGTAGAGCGGTTCTTCATTTATCACATTTTTTGTAACAAATTAATTCAATAAGTGGCGGATTGTGCTGTCAAATTGAAACTATTTTCAGTGTTGACAGTAATTGAAACTTTTTATGTCGTTCATGCTGTTTGATGCATGATTTTGATGTTCCAATTATTTTTTTTAATATTTCACTTTATATGTAGCGAAGCACGTACCGGACCGCTAGTATATTATATAATTATATTGCTGTGCCTTGACCGGTTCACATTGACACTGAATTACATTGACTTCTTAATTATTGTACATACAATGAAGACTATTGTGACATACAATGAAGACTATTGAAAATTATTTTTATAAATTAATAATTAAGAATACAAAAAATACACAATAATTTTAATAAAAGAAAAACCAATACAATATCAAATTATGCATTTATTATATTTAAATAAACGAAGCGGTTTTAAGAATAAATATATAAAAGTTTTTAACTGAAAATCGTCGGCCATTTTCATTGTTCGCGGTTTTATTTGTAAAATGTTAATATTTATTTTAAAATACAAATTTTATTAAGAGACATTGAATCACGCTCAACCCATATTACATATAGCCTTTTTTGCAATAATATATATATACCTATATAGTATATAAATCAAGATAATCATAAAAAGCATACTTATTCAAAAATCATATTACACGTTAGATGAATATCTTACTGATAAAAAAGCTTGGACATAACCAATGTCATTTTATGTGTTACCAGTAGGTATACAATAGGATGACAATGCCCCTATACAGCAGCTATTCTTCTACATCATAGCAGATTTATTATATATTATTATGACATTAGTATGCCAGTATACAGAAGCTAAATCAAATTGATAATTATTAAATTAATAATTGTTTTCATTTCACTAAACTACTTAATGCGGTCTTATTTGTTCTAATTGGAACGAAAAAAAATGAAATTACAAGTGTTACCAGTATCAATAAAAGAGTGTTTTATTAACACATATGTACATGTTACATTTTGAGATTCACTGGTGGTGAGCCATAGTTTGGGAACTTCTGAATTAGATAACTCTTTGAATTCGTACATATCAGATTAGGCATGTATAAAGATCCCACATACACGGGAACAAATTCAAATGTCTTCATTGCATGTCACAATTATTTCAGATGTCATATATTATTCAGTGTCAAATGTGACACCCGGTCTGGGCACAGCAATATAAATTACAAAATAATAATAATAATAACAATAAACAATTTAAATTAATAAACTAAATTTCATTTACTGTTTCGAATCATTGAGGTATTCGTCAATAGAATAAAAGCATTTTAAAATCAAATATGCCTTTAATTTATTTTTAAATTGTGTTAGGCTTTCATCTCGTTTAACCCTTAGTAGCCTGATTTACGAAAGTTCACTTTGCCGCGCAAATAATATGTCATAAATAAAATAAAACAATAATGACATTTGTTTTATTTTTTAATTTCGTTGAAAAGAATATTATATAACAGTAAAATACGAACAGCCAACCTATAAAAAAACTAATAGTAATGTGAACATTCGGTTTAAAAGATTGGTATCAAAATTGATACTCTAGGCTATTAAGGGTTAAGAACTCTTGGCACAATATTATTACAAAAAAATTATTGACAAAGTGACCCATATTAACCCAATTAATATATTGCCAAAATCTAAAATATAAACGTGGCTTATAACATACAATAAGCAGTGTTTAAATATAAGGTTAACCATAAGTGGCCCTTTTACCCTAAGGGTAAATTAATTGGCCCTTTCTGACTTATACAAAAAGGACATTGCCTTTTTGATTTAACGTTCGTATGATTTGGAACTTTTCAGCTTACATAATTTAACCCTTTATGAATCGTTATTGTTAAAAAATGTTTATTTCGTATAGACCCTTTAAACTCTTGTTTGGAAATTTTAGAAACTCATATGACGAGATGTAATCACAAGTAACTCTCCAATCATTACCTGTACAATATAATGTTAGTATTAGGTATATTTTATTGGTTTATATAGGTACACTAGCTTTTACCCGCGGCTTCGCTCGCATTTCAGTCATTAAATATATATGTTAACTATATTTTCTTGCTTGGCTAGGATTATCAATTTTTAAAAATTACTACATACAATAATGTTTCCTAACCTCAAAAATTCAAATAGTTTCAAACTGCATATATAAAAATGACAGACGAAAATAAAAATATAGAAAAATTCCAAACAGCTGAAACTATAGTCAATTGGAAACTATAATAATTTTTTTTTAATAAAAGTAGTTGTTGCCTGAAAACGTAACAAACAAACTTACATTCACATTTATAATATTAGCAGATATAGCTATGTTACATAGTATGTTACTGTAGTATAATATATGTTTATTATACCGGGCGTTAGAAAAGTACCAGAATAGCTGAAATCTACAAAATGCATTTTTGGAAAAAATGTTTTAGGATATTTTCTCGACTATACTTTGGTTACCTTGAATTTGATCTTGAAGAATAATATATTTTTATATCGCGATTTAGTTGTTTTTTATCCTGAAGCAACTGGGGTCAAAAAATTATAATTGAAATGAAATGAAAATATGTAGTTTATTAGCATAGGCACTAAAGACGTACGCTTGCTCATCGTTAGACTCTACCATGACTTCGGAAAGGCGTATGACGAGAAGAAGACCACAAGAAACTCGTAAAATTACACTCTATTATACACAAATTGTATCTTCTGTAGTCCATATTCTAACTGTAAATTATGACTGCGAACTATTTACATAATGCAAATATCTAGCGAAATATTCCGTTATCCAGTCACATCTTACATGTGAATAATTGTTATTAAAGTTTCTGTATTTCATTTCGTAGTCTAAACCCTTAGGGCCGTTATGTCAACTGATATTTAACTAATGGCTTTAATAAAAAATGTTACATGTATTTTAATAATTTTAATGTGAGATTTTGGGAATTTAACAGCCATTATGGTTAGTTTATAACAGTAGACCGAAAAAAAAATTTAATTTAGATAAACATATTTGAAAAAAAAATATAAATGTCAAACATGACTTGTTCCGCTTGAAGGTGGTGGTACTGCCCCGGAAGACCATACTGGGGTAATAAACCACCATCAGTTTCGACCAAAAATCGAACCAAAAACCTGCGTAACGGGCTGGCTCACTAATCTACCGACAATTAAACAGTCATTAGCGCTTTTGAAATACCAGCCCGAAGTTATGGTAACAATTTTAATACATGCTCGTAGTAAACTAACAAATTTTAATTAACTAATTCTTGTCAACACTTCACAATACAATTTATACAAAAAATATATTTGCCCCATCAAAATTGAGTTTTATTATTAAGAACATAGAATTTACAATCTTCCATGCCATGTTATGTTGAAACAACCAGCTACAATTTCATTAAGTAAGTAAGGTCCGAGATGTATGCGATACCCGCGTTTGAATAATTCACGCGCCGTCGTAAATACAAAATAAAACATACTGGTATATACCACGCTGGACCCAAACAGCTTTTCGAATTATCAAGCTATCTCAATTGAATACAGAGTGGGGCATGGGAACCTCCCACATTTCTAAAAAAGGCTGCGCAAATTTAGGGTCCTAAATGGTAATGTATATACTATATAACCTTTCTGGCATTTGTTTTTATATCTCATATAGTTTTCTATTAGCAGCCTTTTTATATATGTATATATAATAATAATAATAATAAATACTTTATTGCTTTAAACATAATAATAACAATACAACAACAATAGGAAGCAGATTTAGAGCAATTGGCGATCTTATTACTAAAAGTAATTTCTTCCAGATAACCAATTGTCATAGAAGAAGCAGTAATAGTATTGGGCAATGCAATTTAGATAAATTTAATATACATATATATAAGTAAACTAAATATATAATGAACATACACATATATAATTTCAACATATACAAATATTATTCATAATATTATTGTACATAATATTATTTGTAAATATGTCTCTACGGATTACTTAAACCGCTTATTTTGATTAATGCCGGTGTAAAGTAAATATAAATTAGAAAACCGGTTAAAGCTTTTTCAAACCGGATAATGACTATCTTAAACAAGAATTAAAGTTATACTTAGTAAGCTCTGTTGGTTTGTTTTTTTTACAAATTTAAAGTGGTCCGAAATTTCTCATACGTTTTTTGTAGGTATATAAGCGACAGAAAGAAGATATATGCATCTCTTTCACACATGCCTCTACTTCAACAAATGAACGCAGGCGACTCCATTAGAATATAGTTATCTCTTTCTAATGATCGTTTCTTGCAGTCCAAAGTCCAATTTGTATCCATTTAAGGATTGGACTGTCTTAAATTCTATAACCTATAGCCATACTAAATATATTTCTGCTAATATAATGCAAAACTGTTTATTTTTGAATTCAAAATGACCCAAAAAATAATTTTGTTTAAAAATAAAATGACGCAAAGGCGAAAAATTTAAAATTTAAAAATAAACAAAACCGGATATCCGCAAACAAACAGTGCAGAGTTTTCATTTAGTAAAATAAGTTTATTCAACGTCGCGGCACGTGGTAAAGACCACCAATTCGACCTTTATATTTTGACCTGTGAAATATGTTTTAACATAAATATGCAGCCATTTCAAAATAATAATACCTCTATCCTACCGCCATCAGTACATTTACAAAGTTTTTATACTATCAACTTAAAATAATGACTATAATAAATCCAATAAATAATTAAGGTCAAAAATTCTATACGGATGCAAATAAAAAATTGTAAAGCACAAATGTAAGTATGAATATTTCACGGAATCGTTGAATGCGCTGCATGAACCCATACTATTTCCACTGTTTCGAATAAAATCTCGACTTAAAAGAAATTGTCAACGTTAACAATACTATAGGAGATGACCTACAATTATTTATTTATTTATTTAAAACTAGCTTTTACCCGCGGCTTCGCTCGCATTTAAATCATTAAATAAGTATCAGCAAGATCTAAAATAATAAAGTGGCATCTAACCACAAAAATGACACCAAACCTCAAAAATTCAAATAGTTCTATACTGCATATATAAAAATGACAGACGGAAATAAAAATGAATACAGAAAAAATCCAAGCAACTAAAAATATAGTCAATTGGAAACTATAGTGAAAAATAATATGATATTTGCGTATAATCAAGTAAACATTAACGAAATCAAAGCTATCTTTTGCAATCAAATTGACAGTTATTTTTAGCATTCAAAACATACGTACAAAACGCCCTATCAATGATCATATAAATACAAAAATGCTGAGTAAATGTTTGTATAAGGGTTTAGTATGTAGTAAGCGAAGCCTACATGACGCTTATATTTTCAATTCTAGTAGACGGAAATCCCCAAACTATGGCTCTCGACCCATCAGCATTGAGTGGATCCCAAAGTGTAATATATATGTATTTCATATGTTTCATTCCAATTAGAACAAATAAGACGGTATTAAGTAGTTTTACGACTCTCTGAGCAGAGGTGAGTCCTAAGATCGGAAATTTTTGTTAGATGGGTCGGAGCCTAGTCAACTTTGAGAATCACTGGTCGTGGTTAATTAAAAAAAGAATAATATTTATTTATTTATTATATTTGTTGAACGACAAAGGTTGATGTTTCAAATTTGACGAGTTTCTTGTGACATTCTTCTCGCCATACGCCTTTCCGAAGTCACGGTAGAGTCTAACGATGAGCAAGTGCACGCTTTTAGTGCCTATGCTAATAAACGATTTTCATTTCATTTCATTTCATTGGAAGCTACATCCTTTCTCACAAAAACAAGAACTAATTCTAATAAAATATATATTAAAAAGGTCTACAGTAATTTATATAGATAAGGAATAAAGGGGAACTTTAGCTATTATCATGTGGTTCCTTCTGCTCGTTTTTCATAGGAAACTGTAACTCGACATTAAGTGGTTTTATCGATACTTTTAGGGTTGTTTTTCGTTACTTTATGAACCTTTATCGATGTCGATATCTTATTCTGTTTACGTTTGGGTTAATCCCTATAAAATGTTTCTTGATAATAAAAATCATAAAGATATACATAGATAAAACACATTCAAATATGTATTTCTAAGAAGAGATATATCTCTGAAGGCAGATACGTTTTTAGCTATGATTGTCAACTATCTCTAAATATATATAACTCAAAGGTGACTGACTGACTGACATAGTGATCTATAAACGCACAGCCCAAACCACTGGACAGATCGGGCTGAAATTTGGCATGCAGGTAGATGTTATGACGTAGGCATCCGCTAAGAAAGGATTTTGATCAATTCTGCCCCCAAGGGGATAAAATAGGGGATGAAAGTTTGTATGAAATTTTGTCAATTTTAAACCGATAGACTTTGCGTGCATAAAGCTACTATGACGTAAGCATCCCCTAAGAAAGGATTTTGATAAATTCCATTTGCATTTGTGCAGTATGAAACTATTTAAATTTTTGAGGGTAGGTGTCATTTTTATAGTTAATGCCACTTTAATACAGAAGTGTGATAGGCATTGTCTGTTGACTGAAATATGAAACATCTTCATTATTACGCAGACGTAGTTGCGGGCAACAGCTAGTTAATTATATGACAAGTGTAAATTAACTTTAAAAAGATCTGTAATCATATTTTCCTATTTCCTATAGGAAAACTTGGACTTGCTAAAATATAATTATACCTAATGAAAAACGGCAACTATAATAGAGCCTTGTTCACTTCAAGAAATGATATAACTATATTTAAATACATGTAGTAACGGTTTTCAATTCATCCCTACTAATATTATAAATTTGAATGTGAGTTTGTTTGTTACATTTTCACGCAACAACTACTTAACCGATCATCATGCAACTTTGTACACATATTTTTGAAGGTACTAGAAGTAACATACGATACTTTTTATTTTAAAAAAATATATTTTTTACTATAGTTTCCAACTGACTATAGTTTCAGCTGTTTAGAATTTTTCTATATTTATTTTTATTTCCGTCTGTTATTTTTATATATGCAATATAAAACTATTTGAATTTTTGAGATTAGGAAACATCATTGTATGTAGTAATTTTTAAAAAATTGATAATCCCAGCCAAGCAAGAAAATGTAGTTATCATATTGATTCATTTCTATTGAAATGATCTCTGATACTTATTTAACGGCTTAAATGTGAGCGAAGCCGCGTGTAAAAGCTAGTTACATAATAATATTAAAATACAAGTAGTAACGGTTTTCAATTAATTTAGTTATAACGCCTTGTAACTCAAAACAGTGATCTACGCCCCCAGACAAATTGATGACAAAGAAACACTTGGCTGAGTTTCCTTATATAACTCGGGAAGGATGAAATTTCTTCGCTTTTGTAATGTTAGATGTTCGCACGCGAAAACGTTATTAACAATTGAATATTGTAAAGGAAAATGTCCGCTACGAATTGGAAATATATTCTTGTATAATTAGGTACTTTTTGTAGGTAATTGGTCGAAAATATTCACTTACACATGCAAGGCTTGTTTTGTTAAGGAGATATATTTTGAATTAAAATTAATTTGTTTATTGTTAGACTACAAATTTCGTCATGTTTTTCTTTTTTTTTTTACTCCTTTTAAACTATAGTGTGGTACATGAGCTGAGATAAGATGCCCGCGTGCAACTGGCGTCTTCACTATCCCGGCTTGATTGTCTGTTAGGGCACACTCCTCTCTACATATAAAAGATCGAGCAGTTTAACATTTAAAACATACCGAATTTAGAATATTGTCACGAAGGTAATAAATAGGCTAAAAAGGCTGCAATAAGTGTTTAATTGAGACTAGAATACTGTTTTATTTTAATTTCAGTAAACAATTATGCTTTACAACGGTCATTTTAAAACTAATTCCTAATAAAATGTCCTATGTATTCTATATTTAAAATTTCAGTTTGTAATAGTAGAGGTTTTTTTTTATAATATACTGTATTAAGACTTAAACTACTAGCCGGTCAATATGACTTATTTTTACTAACCGGTCAAAATGACCAGATGACTTGTGCTTGCAATATAATTCAATATATTTATTATAGTATTGTAGAATCGTTTACAAAAAATAATGAGTAAGTTTTTACATAAAAGTCTTGTGAAGAATTTTTGAAACCGGTCATATTGACCGGTTGGTAATTCTAGTGTTAATGTTAATTTGTAATAAATTAATAAATAAACAAAAGAATAAGTAATGGTCAAAAGAAAATCCAATTCAATATAACTTAGATCGTTAATTCAAACTTATAATTGGTTATTATATTTACGTTATTTGTTTTATATATAGTTAATAATGTACTTAAATATGGTTAGATAAGTTTCTTATTATATATTTATACATACAAATAAAAATTGTACATACAATACATATATATATACTAACTTTTACCCGCGACTTCGCTTGTATTTAAGTCATTAAATAAGCATCAGAGATCATTTCAATAGAAATGCATCAATATAATTCCAAACAGCTGAAACTATAGTCAGTTGGAAACTATAGTAAAAAATAATTTATTTTAAAATAAAAAGTATCCTATGTTACTTCTAATACCTCCAAAAATATGTGTACAAAGTTTCATGATGATCGGTTAAGTAGTTGTTGCGTGAAAACGTAACAAACAAACTTATATTCACATTTATAATATTAGTAGGGATATATATATATAGCCAAAAATACAATATTAAGTACAGTCCATGGTTATGGTTAGATTTCTTAAATTTATATCTTGATGTTGAAAAATATTTAAATGACCGGTTTATGCACATCTTTTTTTTTAATTTTCCAGGTCCTAAAGGTTAACTGGCAGACAATGTACAAGGGCAAAGTTCGCCTTTTGTAAGCAAGTGTAATAAAGTTTTAAAGAAATAAAATGTTTAGGTCTAAATGCGAGATACCTTCTAAGTGTTATATAAACTTTTTATCAGTGAAGGTCATTCATGTTACTTATTATTACATTTGCAAAAATCATCTAGGAGTTTTTGGTCACGTCCAAGTCGTCAGTCTTTGTAATGGGACACTTTTTAGGGCACAATTAACACTTCTCTTTAATTACTGACACGCCTAAGAAAAAAATTTTTTTTCTCCGATTTTTACCTATTTTTACAGTTTTCCACACCAAGTAATCTGGCAGATTAATATGTCGCTGTAGACTTTTGCTTGTAGGCTATATACGCTATCAAAATCTGACGCGCTTGAGGATTTTTTTTTAATTCTTTTTTTTTTACATTTTTGAGAATCCGTACACACTCTCCCCACCACTAAAAGGTCAACATCATATACAGTTTTTTTCTTAGTAGTAGTAATGTTATTACATTATATCCACTTGAAGCCTAAGAAGCTCAAGTCTATTTTGCACTTGGCTTTCCTATAACACTCTATGTTCGAGCAGCAGACCGGCATTCGTATTTAATCATTAATGTATATAGTTTTCTTCAGATGTTTAACACAACTATTAGGTTACTTTATTTCTCTAGTCTAGTGTAGTTGTTACTTTCATGTGTGGGTTTTTTAACTGTTTGTTTGTGTGTGTCTAAATAAATAAATATTTTATTTTGACCTTGAGCTATAAACAAGACCTTCACCACCAATCAGGACCAGCAGTTTCTGGATTGTTTCTGTTTATATTTATTGTATGCTTTACAAATTTCCAAAAAGTGGTTCTAAGAAGTGAGTGTCGATGTGGGGTTAACGATAAATACCGACTGATGTCCACAAATGGGTCTATTTAACGTCAACAAAAAAAAACTAGTTGCCTGTTATACAAAACATATTTCAGTAAAGTTATGAAAAAAACGTGGTAAACACACTAACATATGAAAAGGTTCGATAGCAATTTATACCCGAAGAGAGATTTATTTAAAGTCGTACAGTGTTGGAAGCGCGATTTGAAATAGACTTGCATCCAGCTAGCTTTAAAGGGTGTATACTAACCACGGAATACAATAAAATGAAGCTAGCTGAAGAAAACATCAAATTGAAGTGTGTTCGTCATGTGTTTAAAATATTAAGCATAAAAGAAAAAGACATAAATGATAACAAATAAATGAAAGGAGGGGGTGTAGCAAGGAAGTGTGATTGGTCTAATATTATTAATTTTATTATTACCCAATTAGGGGAACCCGGGGCGGAACGGGGTACCTAAACTTTGATTGCAATTTTAAAGATTTTGAATGCACCTACATCATTATTTAGAAATTCATGGCTTTATTTATTGTTTTTTTCATTTAAAACTTGAAGTGAAATCAATATAAATTGTTAATTAGAATGAAAAAATCTTGTTTTTAAAAAAAAGGGAAATTTCCCATTCTGCCCCACCCCCTGGGGTAGAATGGGATACTAACTATGGTCTGCATAGATCACAGATGAGTACAGTCTTATCATCGTCACTGTCTAGACTAACACACAACAAATGTG